>PITA01004970.1:0-116515 GCA_004023965.1 Spilogale gracilis | reverse complement strand
CCCTCTTCTTCTCCTTCCCCTCCTCCTATTTTTCCTCCTCCTCCTCCCCTCCTCTTTCTTCTTCTTCTCCTTCCTCTTCTCCTTCTTCTTCCTCTTCCTCTTCTCCTCCTTCTTTTTCACTCATATACATTTTAAGTCCAAAGGGAGAAAATAATGTTTATATAAAAGCCAAATTTTTAGACCTGTTTTTGAGTCACACCAGTCCTTGCTAAAGCAAATGACCCTTCCTTGAGAAGCAAATTCCTCCAAATCAGATTTATTTTTAAATATAACACCCTGAAAAACATAAGATTAATTAAATGTTCTTTTTAGGTATTTAGTTTCAAATTATTAACCATATAAGAATTGATCTGTGGGGCACTCAGCTGGCTCAGACACAAGAGCATGTGACTCTTGATCTTAGGGTCATGAGTTCCAGCCCCATGTTGGGTGCAGAGATTACTTAAAAAAAAAAATCCAAAAAAATTTTGAAAGGGGCACCTGGGTGGATCAGTCATTAAGCATCTGCCTTTGGTTTGGATCATGATCCCAGGGTCCTGGGATTGAGCCCCGCATCAGGCCCGCTGCTCAGCGGGAAGCCTGCTTCTCCCTCTATCACTTCCCCTGCTTGTGTTCACTCTCTCACCGTGTCTCTCTTTGTCAAATAAATAAATAAAATCTTAAAAAAAAAGAATTAGGCTGAGCTATTTTGTAGCTTACACTTGAATATCAAAGGAAAAATTAAGATGTGTGGCATAAAATTTGATACCCAAGCTTTCCTTGCAAGTACTTCCTGGTGGGGTCTGTGGTTCATCTGGTTCATCAGATTCCCAGAGATGGTTATCATCCAACACAAAAGCAGGTCAGAGTAAATCCAAAGCCCAAGGTCATCCCCTTCCTTCTCTCCCTCCCCACCACACACATAAAAAGCTTTGACTATGTAATCCTCTTGTGTCTGAATGATCTCGGATCTCGCCAAGATGCTGAACTGCTGTTTTGTCCATACAGGAAACCACATCCATTTCCATGATAAACTTCACATTTATTTTGAATTGAGGGCCTGTGCTCTGTAACGATCTTATACCAGGAGAGTGGACGGTAAATGAGCTCATGCTGCCCGGGGTCCAAGCCAGTGGGTCTAATTAGATGAGAGGTGCTTTCAAAACGGTCAGTGTTTTTACTTATTGCCAGTCCTTAGCTCTTCTTCCTGAATGGGAAAGCAAATAGAGTTGGTATTTAAAAATTCTGTGAGGCTTTAAAAAAGATATTGATGTACGCTATAGAAAAGCATGGTGAAGAAAACAAAAATGACCCAAATTCATTACCTAGGTAATCCAGTAAGCCTTAGAAACTCAAATGTGATAAAAGGGAATGATATTTATTTTTAGCAGAGAACTTTATTTTATTTCCAAAATGAGGCTAGAATATAATAACTAATATTTTGATCACTTATTATGGGCCAGTTCCTGTTATAACTTTTAATCCAACAACCATTATAAGGTAGATATTATTATTGTCCTCACTTTACAGATAAGAAAAGATGCTGAGTAATTTATTTGCCTAGGGTCATGATTAATAATATGCAGGAGAACTGGGATTTGAACTAAGACAGCCTAGCTTCCAAAGCCCAGTTCATAAGCTGTTTTTTTTTAAAAAGATTTCATTTATTTATTTGAGATAGAGAAAGATAGTGCACAAGTGGGGAGGGGAGGGAGAAGCTTATTCCCTGCTGAACAGGGAGCCCGACATGGGGCTCAATCCCAGGACCCTGGGATCATGACCTTAGCTGAAGGCAGACGCTTAACTGATTGAGCCACCCAGACACCCCACGTAAGCCATTTCTCTGTGCTGTTGAATGGGAGTTAAACTATGGAAAGTTATAACTACTCTTGCTAAGTACATTAGTTTGCTACAGATACCGAAAATGCCCATCTTGGGCTTTTGAAGAACATATCTTAAGGCCATCTCCTTATGCTCCTCATTTAGACCTACCCTTTGGGATCAGATCAGAAAAGCAGACTTTGGCTTAACAATGATACTTGAAAGATTATGCAATTTTTTATGCTGTATTAAACTAACATTATTATGTTTACAGGGGAGAAAGGGCTGAGTGTGGCTACAGTCTGTTAAATTGGATTTCTCAGCTGGCTCTTTTTTATTTTTCAATTATTTAATTGTTGTTTTTTCTGAGGATTTTCAAACTATGGTCAAGATCTAAACCGTGGGGTGTCACTTCTATCAGAGCAATGATCGTGGTGGTGGTGTCTCTTGTACCCTGTTGGGTGAAGCCTCGGGCTTGATTTGCTTTCTAGAATGCAGAATGACTTCAGGGAACAGTTGCAAGGACCAAGATCCTTCTCTAGTTGTAATCAACACCTTAGAAGCCAACATTATAGATACGGATAGAAAATTCTTTTCCTAAATGCATTCTATTAGATATACATCTCCAACTGCCAAAGACTTGCTCATACATTGGTGGAGTCATGGATTCATTCATGTCAGACTTTTTTCTTTAAAATTTTTTGCCACCTAAGAACTTTTATTTTTTTTTTAAAAGATTTTATTTATTTGACAGAGAAACACAGCTAGAGAGGGAACACAAGCAGGGGGAGTGAGAGAGGGAGAAGCAGGCTTCCTGCTGAGCAGAGCACCTGATGTGGGGCTCGATCCCGGGTCCCTGGGATCATGACCTGAGCTGAAGGCAGTCACTTAAACAACTGAGCCACCCAGGCGCCATCAAGAACTTTTTTTTTTTTAAGAACTTGTTGGTTCATAATGAGGAAGGGAAAGTACACAAGTAGATTTAACCCTCAGATTTACAAGAATTAAAATCTGAAAATGACCAATGGTGGAGAAGATGTAGGTGCCCAGGAATGCTCCCACATTGCTTTTGGGAGCATAGATTGTGACAACCTTCTGGAGAGTAATTTGGAGATGGGTTGAAAATGTGTACACCCTATAGCCCAGTTATTCCACTCCTGGGTTTACACCCTTGAGAAGCCCTTGTGTCAGGATATAAGAAAACAAGTCCAAGAGGGTTCATTGCAACATGTCTGTAGTGAAAAAAACAGACAAACTGGAAACAACCTCACTGAAAATGCAGAAATAAATTGAGGTATTTTTCACATAATATAATACCATGTGGGTATGAAAATGAATTAACTACAATTACAACTGTAAATAAATCCCCAAAACATAATGTTGAATGGGAAAAGCAAGTTCCAGAAGGAACTTTATACACCATGATTCCATTTATACAAGCCTTTAAAACACTACATTGTTTATAGTTACAAACACACCTGGTATATGTCTAAAAGCACGTATGGGATTGATAATTACGGGTCTCAGGATGGTGGTTTATGATGGGACAGGAGGATGAGTAATAGACCTGGGGCTTTCCTTCTATCTGTAATGTGTTGTTTCTTCAGCTGGGTGATAGGTACATGGGCACCTCTAATGTACTTGTCTAACCACTTTATGCTTGAAATATTTCAGTTTAATAATAGAAGATAAAACAACTGTCTTGAAATGCTGTTGTAATTTTCTCAAAATAAAAACAGCACAATGAATCAGGAATAAGGGAAGGAAGTCTGATGGAATAATATGACATGGCCCCTTAGCTTAAGGAAACCTATTGAAAGCAGACACAAAGAATGAGCACAGCATGAGAGGGGAGGGATGATGTGCTTTCTTTAAACTTCACCTGATCCCTTATTTCATGACTTCCGTAACCTCATGAAAGAGCAAGGAGGAAGGAGTGAAGGAAAGAGGTTGTGTCCTTGAGCCAGAAGACAAATGTGAATCTTTCAGAAGAACAGGAGCATGAAATGCTTTTTGAAGCTACTCAACCCACAGCTGATGAGCATCTCAAGGCTTAAAACTTAATCTTTGTGAACGTTTCTGATCCTAAAGCAGGTATATAGTGCTCCCCATTCCTGGCAGGGTGCTTGTTTTGTCTCCTGCTTTGAGCTTTCAGTGGTGACAGACCTTCGGGAAGCTCCTTTCCCTCCTTTTCCTCTTCTTCCTCTGTCTACCTCCGTCTTCCTCTGGCGGATGTAGGTGCTCTCCAGGAAGAGAGCGAGAGAGAAGTGCCAGGCAGATTCTAGTCTAAGGCAACTACAGCGCACAGGGTCAGGATTGACAGCCCAACATTGTTCACCTTAGAAGACCAGCCTTACATTCTAGAAACTTCTATTTATTCTGTCTTCTTCGAGGTGCAGTTCTAAGCTAGAGCCGAACCAGAAGGGATTGAGTCCAGGAAATATTTTAATACTGGGATTCTAGCATAGGAAGAGGTCATAGATATTCGGCGCTGTGTTCTCATGTTATAGAGAGCAGAAATGAGATTCCGGCATCTGGCAGGCAGCCCGACCCACAAGGGGGTAGAGCCAGCCTGGGGCCTCTGCTCCCGCCCTTGGCCTGAAGAGCTCCCTGCTCCGGCGCTCTCTCTGAGCCTATCTTGCCTTCTCGTCCTTACCATTGGCTGAATTAACTTAATGTTTCCCCTGCGTTTCCATCTCTAACTCTAGGACTTTTCCAAGTTAACTCCAGTGAAAAGAGGCATTTTGTTATGTTGTCCTTTTGCTAATGACTTTCTGAGTGAGAGAAAAAAGTCACAGAGGGAGGTGAAGATGAACGCCTGTCTCCTGAGGCCATCACACTATGCTTTGCATCATTAGGGATGTGAAGGGATGAGAGCTGAGGCCATCTCAGCCATGCTTTCCTCCTTAGGAAAGACTTTCCTCTGTAGTTAAGGCTAAAGCAGGAGTTTGAGGTTAGGTCTGTTAGTGAAAGAAAAACCAAACTATGACCTTAAAAAAGTTTCCTTGTCTAGCAGTTATGTTGTAAGAGAATTCAAAGTATGTAAATTTAGGAGAAGGATACGTTCTCTCTCCTCCCCCCCTTTTTTTAGTAAAAATAACTTCCACATCATATATCTCAAAAGCAAATGATCAGTTGTATGCTGATCTGTGAGTCAAAATAAAGTGGGCTTCTGATTGTCCATTTAATAAAGGCTGTTACACGTCACAGAGGTTTTAAAACTGCTTTATCTTAACAGGTAAATTTGTAAGGCAGGATTCTCTGAGACTGATTGCTGTGGGCAAAGTAAATACTTTAGCTGGGAGCTGTGTTCATAATCCTTTCTTTCTTTTTCTCCAGAAATATCATCCTGACACAGCAATTAATTAAAGCATCCATCTTCCAGTGATGGGGCCTCTTGGCCAAAGCGAAGGGTATTTGTGATGGAGTCTGGCCACCAAACAAATCGCCAGTGTCCACCCATGACAACTCTTCATCACGTTTCTCTCTCTAGGACATATTCCTTGTCTTGTAATACACGCTGGCAATACTTTGCTGAGTGGAGAAAAAGGCAGAGAAATAAGAAAAACCCATTATTATAGAGAACCCATTTTCTAGGCTACAAACATGATACCAAGAACATAATAGTACCTCATCTAATTTCTTGTTGGATCCTAACACTGTAGGATTTATAGTAAAATCTTAGGCATGTTAATGGTAGCAAATGTTATTCCTGGAGGAAATGGTAATATATGTTATTTAGCTTTAAATGTATGGTGAAGAAGAAGTGAATGCTGTGAGGGAATAAAGGAAGGATTATGTGGTCACGGCTTTCTTTCTTTCCTTTTTTCTACATTTATAAATATTGTATGCTTTCATTCTTATGTCACTTTTGTTTCTTTTTTTTTAAGATTTTATTTATTTATTTATTTGACAGAGAGAGAGAGAGAGAGAGAGAGACAGAGACAGGAGAGGGAGAAGCAGGCTTCCCACTGAGCAGGGAGCACAATGTGGGGGTTTGATCCCAGGACTCTGGGATCATGACCTGAGTTAAAGGCAGATGCCTAACACCTAATGACAGGGCCACCTGGGTGCCCCTTTTGTCACTTTTCTAGATTGATTTCAAAGTAATTTAATATTATAGACTTCCCCTACGTGAAAAAAGGTAATCCTAGAAAATATTCCTCTGTTACACTTTGAATAAATTATTTGTAATATATAAGGGAAATATGAAGAGAAGCTTTCTAAAACTTACTGAAAGTTTAGCTAAAGCTGTCAGTCTCTTTCGTTACTTCCTTCCGTAGGCATTGGGCCTCTCCTGCCTTAGGAGATTTGTCTGTTTGGCCTGATTTTAATTTCGTCTGTAGGATGTCTTCTTCTCTTGGGAGATGAGATGCAAGCTTCTTTTGTATATTAGTGTTTTATCCTATTACAAATATAAAAACAATCCTTTTCCAGATGATTTACACAACACGACCATTTGGTTAATTATCTGGTTTTCTCAGACCTTCATTACCCTCAAGAACCTCAAATCAAGGTCCCATTTGTTTTCATAGTGTCATAAAATTTTACTTTATTCATTGTTTTTAAGGTAGCCCTTGAATCCTCCTTGAATTTCTTGTATTTGTCTATCTGTACTATGCACTTATTTGTCAGGATTTTATGCAAGTGATGGAAATTCCACTCAGACTAGTGTAAGCAAAAGTGACGTTATGTTTTAGACATGGGCGTTGTGTGATAATCACACAGCAGTGTGGATGGACTTAATGCCACAGAACTGTACATGTAAAAAAAGTGAGTTTATCAGCCACCCCTCCCCCCCACCCATTCTGGGAAGCCTAAAGGAGCTTCAGGAAGGGATACCCGGGGACTCAGTCTGTTAAGGTCAGACTCTTGATTTTGGCTCAGGTCATGATCTCAGGGTCGTGAGATGGAGCCCCACATTGGCTCTGGACTCAGTCAGCCTGGGATTCTCCCTCTCCCTCTTTCTCTGCTTCTGCTCCTCCCTGCGTACTTGTGCTCTCTTTTAAGTAAGTAAGTAAGTAAGTAAGTAAATAAATAAATAAATAAATAAATAAATAAATAAATAAAATCTTTAAAGGGGCTTCAGGAAACTCTATTTTCTTCTGTGTCTCTTGGAGCTTCAATATTTAACTCCTCATCATCTCTTTCCTTCAGTATGTGACAGAGACTTGTGGGGGGCAGGGAGTAGACTGTGGCATGGGTCACAGTTGGCTTCATGGAGAAGCTGACCCTTCAACTGTGGTTATCGGCTTGGGAGCAATTTAAAAAAGAGTTCTCAAAGTAAAGTGATCAGCTTGAGCAAAGGTGTGAAGATGGGGAAACCTAGGTAAATAGTTGACTTTGGCTCTCGAATGCCCTGTGTGATGGGTGCAGAGCAAAGGGGAAAGGTATAGCTAAGTTCAACAAAGGTGGCTGGGAATAGCAGGGAGTCCCGTCGGTATTTTAGACACCCCTGGAGAATGAAGGGGGAAACATGAGGATGGTGACACCTCATAAAGAAGGCAGAGTCCTGCTCTGGGGAATTTGAATGGAAGGAGTGTTGGAGAAGGATCATCTCAGTAAACATTTTCCACTCCTTCTGTTTGAATATCTTTTTATCTTTTATTTACAGGATGGTCTTCCCATCTCTCTGCCATTTTACAGAACCTCTCCTAAATATCCCAGGCAAACAAGAATTCATCCTGTTCTGGTGTCCTGATTGGAAGAGTTACTCTTTCCTTCTATCTCATTCTAGTGTTTTAAGGCTGCCTGTGAATTTTCTTATTTATAACCTAAGCCCTCCTGGTATTGCCAATCTTATTTTGTCCATCAGTAAGAAGCCGAGGGAATGTTTTTATCCAAGAGTGAAGGGCTTTGTTGCTACATATCGTTTCCTCTGGGGCCAATTACACAAATGGGTTTCTGGAAATTCTGGGGGAGTTGTGTATTCTGAGCTGAACTGCAGACTTTTTAGATCTGGAGAGGACCTAAAAAAATAAATAAATAGGACACCTGGGTGGCTCAGAGGGTTAAGCCTCTGCCTTTAGCTCAGGTCATGATCTCAGGGTCCTGGGATCGAGGCCCGCAGCGGGCTCTCTGCTCAGCAGGGAGCCTGCTTCCTCCTCTCTGTCTGCCTGCCTCTCTGCCTACTTGGGATCTCTCTCTCTGTCAAATAAATAAAATCAATCAATCAATCAATCAATCAATAACAAAAAAACATGCCATCTAACCCACTCATTTAACAGATGGGAAAACTAGATCCCACAGTTGTTAAATAACTGTCATCCTTTTATTATCTCAAAGGATAAAAGTCTCAAGAGTGCACCTGAGGAAGAGCAAATGAGTGATTCAGAACCATTATTGCTTTGCTCAGAAGTGGAAAATAAGCCTCTTCTAGATTTGCTACCCAGCCATTTTCCCATTGCTTAATTTCTCAATTGTTTTATTCAATAATTTCAGGTGTCTTTCAGATAATAGAGTAAAGTGTGCTATTTTTACTGTCTCTCTCCAGGAGAGTCTGTTATGTCATTTGAGGGCATATTAGCTTTCTGTGGTTGAGTCACTTGAATTTTGGTGGGCTATGATGACGCCAGCATTTTCTATGTTAAGGAACACTAGTATGTTCCCTCACTGAAATCCATTTTGGCAGCATTCCAGCCTTTGTGAAAGTCTAATTCTCTGGATGGTTATAGAGCCTTTGACTAAAATCCTCATGGTATTTTCATCATATCTGACACCCCGGATCTTTCTTTGTTTCATTATGGTTTTGACTGACTGAAAAACACATGAATCCATCAGGGAACAGGAGATAATTGTGATTATTTAGATAACCTAGTAATGTGGAAGATAATTAGGTCATGAAAAAAGTGAAAAGTAAATGAAATGATCTCTATTCATCAGACCCACACTAGGCTTCCTTGGCAAACGGTGATGAGAAAATAGTTAAAACTCCTTCTTCATCTTCTTGCTCCTTTTATGGGCTGTTGATTTGATAGATCAGCCAGCTCTGCCTTCTTATTTGTGATGGTGGTTGAAGGTTGTTTTTTGTTTTTGTTTTTGTTTTTTGCTTTTTTTGGCCAAAGGAATGATTTTGGTTGTTTGTTTTTCTTAGTGTACTTGCTTAGAAGCCAGCCACTGACTGCCTTAAGTTTCATGCCATTTCAGGGCAGAAAGATAGTGTTTCCTGGAAATTGATGCTTTGAGGGCAGAAATGTTTTTCTACTGGAAAAAGGCCAGAAATGTATGTATGGGATTATGCTAGTGCAGGATGGAAAGTCTATTTTTTCCCAGTCCAAAGATGGGAAGAGGAAGATGGTGAAGTGCACCTTTATTCAGTGTCTTGGAGAGAGGTCACGCTTGCTCCCTCCCTTCCCAAGAACCGAATCAGTTCCTAAAAAAGAACTCTGACTGGCCAGCCTGGGTCATGTGCCTTCCCTGGTGGTGAGGATAGCTGCAGAAAAGTTTCTCAATGAATAGTTTCATCCGAATCACAAGGATTGAGGAAGGTCAGTTCCTAAAATGGAGGGAGGGAGGACAGATAAAAAAGTCAAGGTTTTTCCTGCAGTAGGGTTGATCCTTTGGAGTGCATCGATCTGTTCCCGGTAGGTACTCCAAAGAAATTGTTGGATCACTGGTAGGATGAACCTTGGAGTAAATATCACTGTTCTCCCTAAGTGAGAGATTTTTAGAGTGAAATATCCACTCATTTCCTCGGTTGAATAAAGGTACTTTTCTTGTATATTGCTTACAGATTGTGACAAAAATTTCCAAAAACCAGACCAGACACCATCTATTTTAAATGACAGTTTTGTCCTCTGTACCTTCACATGAGAGGCCCTCTTGAACCTTCACAGCAGCCAGAAGATGCAGGTGATCTCCTTTCCATTTTCCAGATAGGGGGACACGTCCCAAGAAGGAAGGTTCAGAGCCTGCCAAGGGTAGAGCCATTCCTTGAACCCAGGTCCGTGTGATTTTTGTGTTCTCTCTTTGACACTGCAGCTGCTTGGGAGAGAACTGGCAGATGCTGCTGTTAATCAAGGTTGTGAAGTTGAATACAAATGGAGGGAGAAATGAGGAGGAAATAGTGCCATAAATTCTACACATGATCTTAGCTAAAAGGCCGAAAAGCGATGTTATAGTGTCATAAATCCTGACACAAAAGTTTAAGTCTTTTAAAGGACATCAGTATGTCATGGCTCTAAGGATCTCTGTTTGTTGCCAAATAATTAGGCCCAAAGTCTTAATTGCAGGTTGATTTCCAAAACTGCAAACTCTGTGCCAGTAGGATTTATGTTGAGACATTTACTTTAATTAAATGGCTACTTAGTGACAGGCTTAACATAGGTCTTTTAAAGTATCAGATTTTTTTTTTTTCAGATAGCTGGTGAATGCATGAATGCGAATCCATATCTTACTAACAATACAATAGAGATGTTTATTTCAGTTAATTGCAGCCATCAAAGATTAGGAGATGCTTCTCTAATTCATGGTTTTAGGGATGGGCTAAATGGGAAGTTATGGATTTCCTGTTTCACATTTTCCCTTTTTGAGTGTTAAACTGACTAGCTGGTGCTGGCTAACCCCTGCATTGAGAGGAGCTAAAGCTGCCGGAACCTCGGGGTTTCTGTATCCCAGCCAATGCCACGCAAAATAGCCTTTTTTTTCCCTGCCAGAAGCAAGAAAGAGCTTCAGGTGAAAAATTGGGGCTGGCTATTTACTTGTTAGTGTTTTTGCGCAAACAGAGTAAAATATACTAGCATATTTTGCTTAGATTTACGATATCAACCTGACGTGGAAAATTCTGATGAGAGGCTTAAGATGAACTATAAATTTGCTTTTTTATACACAGCTGTCGATTCTTTTAGTCGCTGAGTTCTGGTTTGACCTGACCTTGAGCATCCATCCAGGAACGACATTCGTGACCTGCTGGTCTGAGACTGTGCTTCTGCTGTAGCTATTGATGTCATCTGCCTTCTCTGTTCTAGTTCTTCTTTAAAGATTCTATTAAAAATGCAGTTTCATAGCTTAATTGGTTAGGCGCCTGACTCTTCATTTTGGCTCAGGTCATGATCTCAGAGTCCTGGATGGAGGCCTGCATCAGGTTCCCGGCTCAGCGGGAAATCTCCTTCTCTCTCTACCCCTCCCCGCTGTCCTGCTCACGCATGCTCACTCTCTATCTCTCTTTCAAATAAATAAACCTTTAAAAAATACAATTTCATGTAGATATCTACTTTCACAGTTAGTTTTTATTGTTTTTTTTTCTATCCCAACTATATCAGAGGTCAATATTATATGTAAAATTTGGAATGTATGCATGAAAAAATAAAAAAAGGAGAAAGTAACTCACCTGTGATGTAATCACTGAGAGATAAAGACTATTGATTTGTTTGTATTTTTTCCTCTCGCTTTTCTCTTGATGCTTGCTTATTTATGTACATATATATGTACTTCAAAATATAGACTCGTTATTCCTGTATATTTTTCTTTAAGCAGCCAAGTTCTTTTTGCATGGTGCATGTCTGTCTGTGTGGCAGGTCTGGCTGTCGTGGGTATGCTTTTGTTTACTTGTTTTCCCACTATATTGCAAACAAATATATTTCCAAGTCCTTAAAAATTCTTTGAAATATCATTTTTAAGCTACATAGTATTCTACCTTATGGATGGGCTCCATTTTATTTCATTACATCCCTAAGATTAAATAATTCAGAAGTTTCCAGTTATTTCTATACGAAACAACACTCCAATAAATATCTTAAGCATGTATCTTTGTGCGCATCTCTGATTATTTCCTTAGGATAATTTCCCACAATAGTTACAGGGATAAAGAAGGTGAATGTAGGTGTAACTCACTTAAATGCAACCTTAGCTGTAGACTCCATCTTATTTTTTTTTTAATTCTTTGTCCTTTAAAGGGATTTGATTGCCTAAAGTGATCCTAAAGTCCACATAGCAATAATGAGACCTAAAGTATACTTTAGAAAATATTCTATACTCCTGAAGATACAAATGCTCAATTGCTTAAGGTCACTGTGGTTGAGATATGTATCTTTCTAACAAGGAACGAAAGAGTTCCTAGCCTGTTTACTCAAAAAATCTAGTATCATTAAAAGTGTTGGAACTGTCTCATTTGTGAAAACTTGCAGTTGGTTTAAATTGGCCCTTTAAAGATTGGATGAATCAGTTGCCAAGCGCTTGGCAATGTGCAGGTCCAGTGCATTATTTGCTCAATAACAGCTTTATGCTTAGGCTTAGCATCTAAGGCAGATAATTGAGGCGTGATGTGACTGCACAGTGCTCAAGTGTCTAATAAGCCTTGCTTAGCTGGAATAGAGAAATATTTACCAGTGCTCTGCTAATGAGCTGTTCTTTATATCATTTAATTAGCTGGATTTATTTTAGCTAAGGTTAAATGTGCTTAATATATTTAATAGAGATCTTGAAATAACACGTGTTGAAGTCAACGAGAAGAAATGCAGAAGATTTCAAGCAGACTTTCTGGGAAATAATCACCAATCAGGTATTATTTGGGTTCATCTTAGAAAAACCAGAAAGATGGATGGAAGATACAATTCCAAAAATAATATTGTCTGTATTGTAGACACTTCTTTTATGGGCACTTATGTAAGCAGATGTCCAGTCTTCTCCTCTGGAGGGTACTCCTTATTCAACCTGATCTTGTTTTGAGAGATGTACCAGACTGTGCTTGAGGGGGACAGCTTACTGAGGGACTATTTTTGAGTCTGTGTATGAGGCAGAAGTCATGTAGAGTCAAAAGCATCCTTGAGAATCTCCTTTGGAAGGCTCCACTGTAGAATCCTACACCATCTCACTGAGGCCAGCACAGCCTGAATCGCCTGCAGAGCTGGAACGGACTGCCGCTTCTCTGAGCCCCAGATAAGCAGTTGGCTTGTGTTTAGGGGCCAAACTGAATGAAAAATATGTTTCTTTAAACACTAGAATCCCACTTAGCTCTGTGAGATGTTCACACTGTGAGAAGCTTGCTGCAGTGAGACCAAGGGAGCCCTGGAATTGTGTTTCCTTCTCTTCTCCCTCTCACTCCAGAGAGTGAGCTCACTGAGCAGGATGGCTAGTGTGTATGCGAGCGTGTGTGCATTCTATGTCCCTACCTCCCTCCCCCATAGTGGGTGTCATTGGAGTCTTCTGAGTGAAAGCATGTATTATGTGACACCACAGCAGTTGCTGTGATGCAGAATTTTTACTCACATAGAAGTTCTTCTAGGAGACCCATACAGTGATCTTATTGGCTAACACACATCATGAAAGCAGAGTGGAAGAGGCAGGGTGAATGAATGTGTTATTTCAAAACCGTCCTATAATGATACTGTAATGTTCCCTTCTCTCCATTCAATGAGCATAGATTTACTGAGGACCTACCGTGTGCTAGGAGTTAGAGATACAATGGTGACCCCGTAAACTCAAGACCTGTCCTTCTGGAAACTATGGTCTTGGCAAGTTTCCTGAGAATTTGCCATTGCTTAGACAACAGTGGATTGACTGGAGAATCATTAAACCTCTAGAGGTTCAAATGTTTGGTGCATGACATGCTTATTTTGGGTTCTCAAGCTGGGACTGTATGGTGGAAACAGTTTCTTTGGGAACTTCCCATTATCTAAACTTACATACCTAGTGGCATATGGAAACCAACCTCAGAAGCCAGATGACCTTCCTATCTCTTGTCAGTGTGTTTTTCCTGGATCACTGTCAATCTGGTTTCAAACTCTTTTTTTTTTTTTTAAAGATTTTATTTATTTGACAGAGAGAAACACAGCCAGAGAGGGAACACAAGCAGGGGGAGTGAGAGAGGGAGAAGCAGGCTTCCTGCCGAGCAGGGAGCCCGATGTGGGACTCGATCCCGGGTCTCTGGGATCATGACCTGAGCCGAAGGCAGTCTCTTAACCACCTGAGCCACCCAGGCGCCCCTGGTTTCAGACTCTTGACCCTGCTGTTGCCTGATGTCTGGCATATTCTCTATCCCCTATCATCAGTCCCCCCCCCCCACCCCTGCTCCATTTTCTCATTCTTAGGATCTGTATGCCTGCCATAGCTCCCCTCCTTCCCTAAAGTAGTGATGGCAGGGTATGTGTGGGTGTGTATATGGGAGACAGAGAGATCCAACCAAGTAAATTCCTGTGCATGAGTTTACTTTTGATTACTAGTCCTTCATCATGAGAGTGTTGGTCACAAAACTGTCTCCGGGACAAAGATTGGGTCCCTAGTTGCTTATAGTTCTTTGGCTCTTTTGGTCTTGATCTGTTGAGCTTTCCTGGGGCTTCCTTGTGCTGTGTCCTCTCCTGCTTACTGTCTCTCATTCTTCCTCTTATCTGAGCTATGGTTTACAACCTGCCTTTCTTAGTGAACATTTAGAACCTTCAAAGTTGGTAAAAGGAGAATCTCCTGGTAGGATGGGACAGCAGAATTGTAGGACTCTGACTTGGTCCAAAATTCTTGTGCCTTTCAAGATGGCACACCAAAAATATGGCAGGGTCTGCATAATTCACAGGATTAACATGATGTGTCTTCCCAGATGGTTAATTTTTTTTCCCAACAGTCAACTAAAAAACATTATTCTTACATTGAAGCAAATATGGATCTCTTAAGGCCTAAACTGTAAAATTTGTAGGAATTTTGAGTTAAAATATTATTTTTGAGTCAAGCATCTAGGAAAATAATTCGCTCATGTATTCTGTTACAAGTACTTTGGAGGAAGAGTTTAAGCAGGCCTGGTTGAATTCTGGCTCCTTGATTAACTTATTTGAGATATGTAGGAAGTACATACAATGTGTTGGTTGCCTTCCCTTCATGCTTCCCACTCGCCCGAGTTTTCCCCTGTGTTATCACTCACACCCAAGGTGCTCAGCTCTGCGTATCACACTTCTGCACATCTGCCTCTTCCACAAGTGCTGCTGACATTGCTCCTGGGTTTCCCTGGACCTGCTCAAAGGGTAGGTGCCATTGTCCCTTAAAATTGAGGGTGAATATTGCAGGAGAGTGGGGAGTGGCTGCAGCCTGGCTCCGTAGCATCAGAGTGGGAGGCATGTGCTTAGAGAATGGGCACGGGGTCCGTCTGGTCCATTGCCCTCTCTTGGCACACGGTGCCACATGGAGTCTATGGAACATGAGAGGGTGTCTGCAGTCCCTCGGTGAACCCTACTGATGAAGCAGGACAAGAGTAGTTACAGGCTACAGCACTGACGAGAGCAGATTTTGCCCTGGACACTTTCCACTCCATCAAATTCCATCAAAGGCCATAGGAGGACATTTGTCCCTCTAACTTTTCACTCTCCTCTGTGTGGAGCTGAGGCCATGCTCAGCTTCTGTTTCTGACCTCCTTTGAAGCTGCCTCTCTCTATAAGGGAGGAATGAAATTTGAGTCCAAGGAAACTGACACTTGCCATCGCAGTTCATAGCCCTTGGCCCCCTCCTCTCTCCAAGGCAAGAAATTCCAACAGGTGGGGTGATCCTTCTCTCTTAAGGTCTTCCTTGCAAGAAAAGATTTTGTTTCCTTCCTAATCTCTGGAACAAGGCTATAGAATAAGATAGGCGTGTGCCTTATGGAAAATTCCTGGGTGGGCCAAGTCTGTCTTTGATGCCTTCCCAACGGAGCCAGCTCTGTGGAATGGGAGGGGCCCAAGCTTTGGAATCAGACAGATCTTGATTTGAATCCAACCCAGTCCCTCCCTAGCTTTATAATGTTGGTCAGGTTCCTTACATTACCAAGACTGATTTTCCTCATCTGTAAGAGGATGAGGTGAATAAGAGCTCAGTGTTAGTGGCAAGGAGGAAGCAAAATAATGCAACTCAGTAAACGTTCCTCGTGGCTGCTCTCCACCTCCAAGCCCAGTGAAAACTCAGTAAACGCTCCTCGTGGCTGCTCTCCATCCCCGAGCCCAGTGAAAACATCCATCCTCCCCCTACCCTCCTTGCTGCTGATCTCTATTTACGAATCAAGGAAAAAAACCCACAAACAGCAAACTATTAAGTAAATGAATTTTCTGTAAGATGTGACTGATGATAAACTCCTAACTCACTCGGGTGATTTCAGCCTAAAGGGGAAACTTTAACTCAAGGGGGTTTTTGTTACTAAGAGATCTTTTAGGGGGCAGGAGTTGGTTTCCATGGTTCTTGAGGAGACTGTGCTCTGCCCCTGTTCCTTCAGGTGAGGCCCCAAAGTAGCCTTGCTTCTGGCCGATCTCATACCATGGTCATGTTCTCCGCTCCCTCGGAGACCAGACTCAGGCCCTGATTCTTCCTTCTTCTGACTCATAAGGCCACCTTGTGCTGTGTGCAGAGGTGGCCCGCTTATCTGTCCATCATACAGAAATCAGAAGCAGTCATTTTAGCACTTAACCCTTGCTGAAAGCTTTTGGTAGTGATTTCTATAAACTGTTCAGTTCTAGAGGAAAAAAAAATAGAGTAGTTAAGTAAAAGACCAGCAACTGTCTATCTTTGTACATGACCAATGGACTGAAGGGTGTTGAGAAAGCTTCTGAGGTTGTATATGTGAGATCGGAAAGAGTTATGCTTGATTAGTGATGTCTGCAGAGACACAGGCAGGGAAGGGGCAGCTCTGACAGCATATTTGTCATGCCTTTCTCCAACTCTGCAGCCACTAGTCATTCCATCCTTTCTGTATTCATTTGCTTTCCCACTTGAGAGCTGTCAGGAGTCAAGGTGTTTTCAAGCCAGGTTTACTCTGGTAAATGATTTAGCAGGTTGAAAGCATGATGCCAACTAAAACTTGTGTTCTTTGGTTTTCTGTAGATTTCATCTCTATCCTGTTAGGGGTGCCCATTCACACGAGTAATGAAGAGTTGTTGTGAAGTCAGGGTCTTGGATCGCGAGGTCCATAAACAGCATCAGGATTTGGTTCATTCGAAGAAACTGCTCAGAACATCTTGCCTTTTCATCTCTGAAGAGCTGTGAGCATGTGAACCGTAGGCACAGAAATGAATTACATTTGTGAATCACTTGAGCGACGCAAAGCAAAGAGCTGCCTCCAACAGGACTGACTCTTGTATTCACTTTGCCTTTTTCTATCTGCCTAGTTTTCAGATAGCCCCAGGGAAGAATCACACTATGTTCAGAGAGACGGAGACCAACAGCCTGGGGAAAATGGGTCATTTACATGGGGTTTCGGGTTATTCTTCTCACAGGGTTGCATTAGAACCCATTTGAAAGCATTACAATGAAAGCTGTTCTTAAAAACTAGATACCTGATGTGTGACATGGCTTAGCTTTGCCTACTCACCTCTCCCTGGGACACTGAGCTAATGTTTGAATAGTGAAAGTTGAAGAAGCCAACAGCTCTTTCCTGAATTTTTTTTTCCCCTGCACTCTTCCCCTGTGGGGTGACAGGAAGGGGAAGTGGGGTTGATAGGATGAGTTTTGCCGAGGGCTGAGGAGAAGCCCCCAGACTTCTCACTGACCTCCCGTTTGGCGCTGGCACTGCTGGCGGGTGGGGGGGGCGGTCATCGACCCTGAGCATTCTCCACCAGGACTCCTGTAGGTGCGTTTGGGTCACACCTTGGTTTTGACAGTCTTCTGTGGAGCCGGAGAGGAGAGAATCTGGAATGCTGAACAAATCTTAAATACTTCTTTGAGGATCTAGATTAAATTACAGGAAAGTCCTATAACTTTCCTCAGAAAGTCTGAGGAAAACATTTTTTTAGAGTTTGTCAGTGCTATCCAAGATTACCAGAAAACCATAACCTAATAATGGCTGCAAAAGCCCCTACCAGCATTTGGCATCTTCTCTTCTTTCCTTGCTGTACAATTTATACAGGGGGGAAGGGGACTTTGAAACTTGACTTATAGGAATCTGATAGATTTCGCATCAGCTGATTCTCTTTGGGGACTGGCTCCAAGTATCCAGGGGGTGTATGCTCTGCCTCGTTCATTTTTCTCTAATTTGCCAAATGTGGAAGTTAGGATTATTCAACCATATGGGATCTGATTTCTTTCTGTAACATTTTTGGGAAAGCAGATTTTGACTGTATACTGCCAATCCATGGTATGCTCTCCTTGGCTGGTGGGCCAGGAAAAGGTATATGACACACTCATGAAAGGTCACAGTCAGTGATCGGAGGTAATTACCTGAGCTAGGATTTTAAGAGCTGTGTTTCAAGTGGAAAGGGGTGGGAACAGTTCATTTTCTGATGCACTTTATCTCCTTGCGGAGCATTGAGGTGCTGGAATGATAACGATCAGAGGAGTCATCTGAGAGTTCACAAAACAAAAATCAGCTCTCCAAGAGAATCAGCACAATGGGCCATCCCTGGGCACAGCTGTTTAATTGAGGATGATTCTTACACTGGAATCAAGTAAAGGAATGAAAAGAACGTTGTGCCAGGACTTATGCAACGAGGGCTCTGGTAAGAATGTGCTGGCCTCACCAGTGACCTGGGACTGAGGCTAAACAGTTTTTCTGGAGTGGAGGTTGAAGGTCAGAGCCCCGGGAGCCCCCTGCCCACCTGTTGCAAGGCTCGAGCAGGAAGACCCTTCAGACACCTGCTGCCTTCCTTTGGAGTTATGATCCTTTTGTTGCTTGTTCTGCAATCAGTTTTTGGGAAAATCCAAACTTGTTCCCAAAGCACCTAGCAACTATCCCACGTGCAACCAAAAAAGGTTTCATTTCATTTAGCGTGAGGCCACCTTCAGTAAGGTTTCAGTAATTCTTCTAGTTTATAAATTTAATATCCCATCCCTATTTCTTTCTTAGCCAATCATTTTTGTTTGAGGACTGATGAATTAAAATGTAGGCAAATTTTTACTTTTTTAAAAAAAGATTATATTTATTTATTTGACACAGAAACATAGCTAGAGAGGGAACACAAGCAGGGAGAGTGAGAGAGGGAGAAGCAGGTTTCCCACTGAGTAGGGGGCCTGATGCGGGGCTCGATCCCAGGACTCTGGGATCATGACCTGAGCCGAAGGAAGACTATTAAGGACTGAGCCACCCAGGTGCCCCTCTTCTTACTTTCCATGAACGAAATACACCGAAAGCAGGCAGACTGATGTTTCTTTCTTTCTTTCTTTCTTTCTTTCTTTCTTTCTTTCTTTCTTTCTTTCTTTCTTTCTTTCTTTCGTTCTTTCTTTCTTTCTTTCTTTCTTTCTTTCTTTCTTTCTTTTACTTTCTCATGTGTGAATATTAGGAATGCGGTTCTGAGGAGTACTTGCTTTGTTAGGATATAACTTTGCAGATTTATTTTATGGGGCTCTTACACTGAATGATTCTTAAAGAATTGATGATGGGGGAGGGAGAGGCTGGCCCCCTAACGTCCTTTACCACCTATGTTATTATTGATAACCTAACCAACCAGTATGCTTTTTCTATATTATTTAACACTTTTGAAAGTACTTTACACAAACAGCTACGAGGGGAAACTCCATGACAGCAGGGGCTTTGCTTTTTTTCCTCTGCCTTTGTATGGTTAGATCTCACAGAGTGGCGGGTAGATAGCAAGGGCTCTATTATTTACTGTGAGAAAGAAGGGGAGGAGGGAGGGAAAGGAGGGAGGGAAGAAAGGGAAGGGAAGAAGGAAAGGAAGAAGGAAGCAAGGAAAGGAGGAAGGAAAGAAGGAAAGAGGGAGGGAAGAAGGAAGGAAGAGAGAAAGGAAGGGGGGAGGGAAGGGAAGGGAGATACGTCCTCTGTGCCTCACAGCATCTTCCCTGCCACCATTTTAGCTCAGGTTGCCATCACCTCTTAGCTGAAATTAGCTGCCACAGCCTCCATGTGGTCTCCATGTGTCCCGCGGATCCTGCCCTGCCAATCCATTTCTACACCACAGCCAGTCTGATCCTCATAAAATATGATTTTGAAGAGTCATTCTTCCTGTTTCTCTTAGGATAAATGACAAAGTCTTAGTGCAGCACCCAAGTGTGTGGGGCCCTGTCCTGCCCAAGTCGCCAGCCCCTTGTCTTGCTTCCCATGCTTTAGGCACCCTGAATCCTTATGTTTCCTTACATGTGCTAGACTCCCTTTGGCTTCTGGGTCTCTAGATGCTGTACCCTCAGCCTGGAGTCCCTTTTCGCTTATCACTTTAGGGTTCTGGCTTTGATGATCTCTCCTCCCAGAAAGCCGTCCCTGATAACACGAGGCTAGATTGAGTGTCCTTTCTGTGTGGCCCCCTAGTTCTCCCTGTGATATAACTGCTTTTCTCCTTCCCTCACTAGATTCCAAAGATTCTCGAGGCTGGGGCCTGTGTCTTAAGCATTGCTGAATCCCCTCCACCTAGTGTGATGCCTTTGGCTCATCAGGGGCACTTGAGAAATATTTACTGAAGAGAAATATTTACAGAGGAGGACAGTGTGGTATAGTTGGAGTAGCATGTGATTTGGAGCCGCAGAGATCTTCTCAGTGGCTGGCCATCACCTTGGGTCATACTTTGACTCCCCAAACCTTAGTTTCTCTCCCTGGGAAACAGGATGCAAGACATTGCTTCAGACCTCATGCGGTTGTTATGAAAATGCAGCGAGATGAGATAAAGCATTTAGCACAGAGCCTGCTCTGTAATGAGTCCCAGTCAATTGCGCTCTTTCTTCGTCTCTCCTTCCCTTACCTGCCAGCCAGCTAAAACCATGGATTAGAATCATAGAATTCCAGAATCCGATACGGAGATCCAGTGCTCTGTTTCTAAACCACCTGCCAGGCAGCTGAGACAGTTTTAAAAAATACACCCTCCTGGGCCTCACCCCATGGTTCTGGGATGTGGTCCAGGAATCTGTGGGGTTTTTGTTTTTGTTTTTGTTTTTTTTCCCCCCAGGTTTCTGATGCTCAGCCATGACAGGGAGCCTTTGACCTAGCTCCAAGTTCTGACCTAGACTAGGAATCCTGCTTATGTCGCCTTTGCTGGAACACCTCAGGAATGGAAACATCGATGCATTTTGAAGTCCCTATTTATTATTGGACAGCTGCTCTAATAGGAAGCACTCCCTTATTTACTGGGTGCACTTCTTCTTCTCCACCCCACCTGGCCTTTAGGTTGGTTCTGCCTTCTAGAGACAGATTTATATGCACAGCATCTTCCACTCAGCCTTTCTTTACGTACTTGAAGTTACTATGTCCATTCGAGGGTTTTTCTTTTCCAGGCTAAACATTCTTGTTCCTATAAACTTGAGTTTGCTAACTGGCGCCAGTGGGCTACATCCGGTCCACAGATGTGTTTTGTTTGGCTTGTGGTTTGAAAAATATTGAATGAGTTGCCAAGGCTTAAAAATCAGGGCATTTCAGTGAAATGTCTGGGGCTCTGGCATCTCTTGAAAACTCGCAACTGGAGCCGCAGTTCCAGCTCTGGGTGGGACATAAATTCTCCCGCATGTTGCAGTCTTATCCGGCCCATAATATTGTCCAGATCCTGACACCTCCATCATGACCTCACATGGTTTTTAGACTTCATGTTACTCTTGTTGTCTTTTCCTCTCTGTGTCTGATCTCATCTTTGGAAAATAATTGTTTATTTTTATAATGATAAAAACAATATTGAATCATAATTTGGTATTTAACAGTAAAACAGTATTGGGGATAATTTGGGAAAATAGAAAAAAATGTAGGACAGAAAATGTATCTGCCAATTGCTCTGTAGAACATTTTTATTAATTTCCTTTCACCTCTTGGTTTTCTGTGCATATTTATATACTGTGAAGCTGGGACAGCGCCATAGTAGTTTCATGCACTCTTTTTTCTACATTTTCTACATCTTACTGAAGTCGCTCAAAAGACCAATTTTTAATAACTAAAATATTCCGTTTTATGATTGTAACTTTTAAAAGTTTCGGGAAAATAAGCAACATGAAATTGACCGTGAAATAGCCACTGTAAAGTGTATTATTTGGGGCATTTAGTGTATGTTGGTGCCATGCAGCCATCACTCCCATCTGACTTCCAGAACATTCTCATCACCCCAAAGGGAGACCCTCTACCCCTGAAGCAGTCACTCCCGCCATCCCTGGCAAGCACTACTCTCTTTATTGTCCTGAGGAATTTGCTTAATCTGGGTATTTCACAGAAATGGAATCGTATAACACATGGCCTTTTTGTGACTTTTGTGGTTTTTTTTCACATAGCATCGTGTTTTTGAGTTTCATCCGTGTTGTCACGTATGTCACCAGACAGCCTTTTATGGCTGAGTACTGTTCCGTTGTGTGGTTATCCCACATTGTCACCAGCTGATGGACGTCTGGGGTGTTTGTACCTCTTGGCTCCTGGGACAGTCCTGCTCCGAACATCTGTGTACTATTTTTGTTTGAACACCCATTTTCCGTTCTTCTGAGCATTTCTCTAAGAGTGGAATTTTTGGGTCATAAGGTAATGCCATGTTTAACTACTCAGGGAACCACCAAACTGATTCCCACAGTGGCTACACCATGTTATACTCCCATCAGTAATGTTTTCATTTCTCCACATTCTCACCAACACTTATTTTTTGTTTTATTTTTGCATTAGCCATCCTCGTGTGTCTGAAGTGTTAGCTCATTGTGATTTGGGGATTTTGATAGGGATGCATTAAATCTGTAGATTGCTTGGGGTAATATGGACATTTTGTATTAATTCTTCTAATCCATGAATATAAAATATCTTCATGGTCTTGATTTGCATTTCTCTAATGATTAATGATGTTGAGCATCTTCTCATGTGCCTGTTGGCCATTTTATATCTTTTTCGGATTTAAATATTTGTAATAATGTACTTAGCTTTGACATTGATGCCTTCCCAATTTTTAATATCATAAATATTATTATTGTGACTACCTCTATATAAAAGCTGTCTGCTTATCTAGTTATTTCTATAGGGATAGCTTCCTTGAAGTGGGATGTGGGGTTGTGGGGTCAAAGTGTCATTTTTTTTTAAGAAGCACAACTATTTATTTATCTTTAAAGATTTTATTTATGTATTTGACAGAGAGAAAAAAAAACACAGAGAGAGAGAGGGAGAGAAAGAGAGAGAGAGAACACAAGCAGGGACAGAGGGAGAGGGAGAAGCAGGCTTCCTGCCGAGCAGGGAGTCCCATGTGGGACTTGATCCCAGGAGGATCATGACCTGAGCCAAAAACAGACACTTAACAACTGAGCCACATAGGCACCCCTCAAAGTGCAATATTTCTTTCTTTCTTTCTTTTTTAAAAAAGATTTTATTTATTTATTTGACAGAGAGCATGAGCATTAACAGGGGAAGGGGCAGAGGGAGAGGGAGAAGCAGACTCCTCACTGAACAGGACCCTGGGATCATGAGCTGAGCCAAAGGCAGATGCTTAACTGATTGAAGCACCCAGGTGCCCCCAAAGTGTAATACTTCTGAGATGTTGATATGAAGGATCAGATTCAGTTGGCAGGTTTGCGGAGCACACACAAGCTACCTGGAAAGCCTTCTCAAATTGCCTGTGCTCAGATTCAATCTCTGACTTACTGCGTCAGACTCATCAGGATGGGACCCAATTTTCCAGGAGATTCTACTCTGCGACCCAGCTGTAATCCATTAGCCAAATTTCTTTTGCACCCAGGCAGGTCTTCCCTGGGGAGGAGGGGAAAGGTACTTTAGAACTGCATACTAGTGATTATCTCAATATTCTGACCCTCTTCAAGGGGATTGGTCCTGCTCTTTCCCTTGGTGTGGGCAACATGCTTGGTGGACCTGCTGCTCTCATAGGCTGACCTTACCATGGCCTGGACCCATCAGTGGGTTTTTTTCTTGTAAAATCTGGTCTTTCCCTTCTTGTCCTTGGAGAGTTGATAGTTTTGAACTTACCTTTTCTGGTGAGGAAACAGGTTTCTGCTAGCTTTGTTACTTGCCCTAGCTATCTAACACCAACTCACCAAGGCTAGAGTAAACCCAAGTCTTATGGCTTCTCAGATAATTTCTCTCCATTTCCCTAATTGGACTTGTTTTGACGTTTTGGTTGGTCATGACTCAAGAGGAGAAATGGAGTCGCGCATGCCAGCTGAACTCAGAGCACTTTGGAAGAGAGAACAGGTCTCAACACGTCCGGGCAGGCTGTTTCTGTCCCAGAGACCCTGGTTTTACTGCTTTTGGCCAAGCCCCCGGTTCTATCCCTGAGAGGACCAAGGGCAGCCAAAAGTTCCCCTTAGTCAGGGCAATGCGACCATGATCTCAAAAGAACCATGATCTTATGTTGTGTTTGAAACCGCTGGAATGTTGTGTGTTGACTGGGTAACAGTTGCTAAGTGCTTTGATGTTAGGTGTGTGTTGCAGATTCGCAAATCTAGATTTGACCTGCAAAGGCACTAGTGTAGTCTCCGTTCCATTTAGAGCTGATGTCATGAGCAGGTTGGTGAGGAGAAGGGAGTCTGGAGCTACCAAGACAGGAGCCGCTTCGGTTATGCTCGGTCAGGTGGCAGAGGGCATCAGGACCCTCGCCTGGGTATTGAGGCTACCTCCTCGATACCCAGTCTCAGACCTCAGTTGCCTTTGTGGTTGGACAGTACAACAGAAGCCGAGGGCTTTTCTCCCCTCTACTGCTAAGTAAAAACACACAGCATATTAGGTTCTATTGAAAGTCAGTAATTCCCTTTTCTTATTAAAAATCCTTATTTTTTGCAGTATGACTGTCAAGATTATGTCTTTCAACTTGGCATTTAACATCCTGGGAGTAAATCTTGTTTTCCTAAAGTTTAAAAAAAGACATGGAAAGCTCATTTTAGACCGGAAACATGCTTGGTGGTCCTGCTGTTCTCACAGAGTGAGCTTAACCCATCACCTAGACCCATCAGTGGGTTTTTTCCTGATAAAATCTGGTGAAAAAAAAAGAGAACCATAGACTTCCTTGTGGTGCCACCTCAGTTAAAAATGACATGCAACTTTTAAATCTCAAGGCTTTGAGATAAAAAACACATTACTTTTCTTACGCCTAATTCATTTCCAGAACTTTCTCAATACGTATCTGGCATAAACACTGAGCTCTCAAGTCTTACTTACCAGTATCATGAAATTTAAAACATGTTATTAAAATATGGTTTATATTTAAATGGACTCGGGTGACTTGCAAATATAGGACTGCGCCGGGAGTGGAAGGCCAGTGCTCCGTGACGGTTTATCAATACCAGCGGTTTTAACAGAGCTTTTGATTCTCAAAAGAACGCAGGTTTTGGTTGGATTACAGTCACTTAAACTTCGTTATTACTTTCTTTCATGTTGCTCATGTTATTTTCCAGATGGACAGGAACAGTGTAAATGACGGCTATTGTTTAAAGAGCACAGAACAAGGTGGGGTGTGTGTGTGAAAGACGAGAGCGAGAGAGAGTGTGTGTTGGCAGGGTAGGGAGGGCCTGGGAAGGACAAGAGGGGAGAGATTTGGAGACTATGTTTAAGTTTATGCTGGCTGGAAGTAGTGCATTTTAAATCAGCATTAGTGTAATGCTGGGAGGTACTTAAACTTGCGAGTCCTGCATGTCTTTGGGCCGAGGCTGGGTGGGAGTGGGAAGAATATGGGAGGAGCTGTTTGGAAATGCAGCGACTTGGAGAAGGAGCTGCTTATTGTCATTCTCCTGAGCACGTATGTGTCTAAAGTAAAAAAAATATGGCTCATTTGTCACTGCAAAAGACAATTTTTTTGTCCATTGATCTAAACCGTTCTCGGGCCCTGTTCAAGTCCTTCCTCCTCCTCCACAGATACCACTGACTTTTTAGCTCTTCTTGTTTCCCCTTTTCCTGAATCAGAGAAGGCCCCTGGAACGTTAAGGCTCGCAGGACCTCCGAGCTAAGTCTCCGGTCTGTCATTGTGCCTCCATTGGCGTGAAGTGTACGGGACACAGTTCAGTCCCGTGTGACGCGGTTTAATTGTTGTGTGTGGGTAGGCTTATTTCCCCAGCTATATTTGGCACTCTCCGAGGAAGGGACTATGTCACATTTTTCTTTTGGATATTTTATAAAAATACTGTATGGTAGGTATTCAAAAAATGCCTTCAGCTCTGGTAGCGCTTTTCTGTGAAATGCACCGGCCAAAGATAGATCCTGACAGAGGTTTGTTTGTTGCAGCACAAACTGGAAACAACCTGAGTGTCCATCCGAAGGGGCATAATTAAATATATTGTGATATATCCATATTATGAAGTATTATATACTCTTACAAGAAATGTGTTAATCCCATAACTATCGACCTGGGGTGTGTCCTCAATGTATTATTGTTTTTACAAATAGCAAGAAAGGGAAAGAGTAAATCCCATTTTTGCAACCTCCTCCATCTAAATCTATCTATATATATTTTTAAAAGATTTTATTTATTATTTGACAGAGAGAGAGATCACAAGTAGACAGAGAGGCAGGCAGAGAGAGAGGAAGAAGCAAGGCTCCCTGCTGAGCAGAGAGCCTGATGTGGGCCTCGATCCCAGGACCCTGAGATCATGACCTGAGCCGAAGGCAGAGGCTTTAACCCACTAAGCCACCCAGGTCCCCTAAATCTATATTTTTATGTAACAGCAGGAACATGGGGAGAGATGTGGAAGGTGTGAACATTAGGCTGTGAACACTGGTGGTAAGAAAGAAAGATTAACTTTCTTCTTTACCTTCTCTTTGTATTATTGCAGTGGTACAACAACTGAGATTAAAGCCCAGCAAATAGAAGAGAAAGAGAAAATGGGTACAGGTCTTTGTGTGTTAGAAAGTCCCTTTCCCTCTAATACTTCTTTCTACTTTTCAAACTTTATATGAAAAAAAAATGAGTTTTATCCCTTATCTAAACTTTAGAGTTAGGAAATAAAGATAGCATGATACTTGAGTTAATTTTTGTTTTCAGGTCGTGACATGAAGATAAGTTTTCTTTTTACCCAAACCTTGACAATGAAGGTAGCACCCAAACCGAAAGCCTTCATGCTCTGGTTTTGTGGGGGAGTGGGGAGAGTGGCAGCAGGTTGTGCGGATGCGAGATGCTAACTGACTTCAGAGCCCTAGGAGCTTCCTGTCCCAGAGCTGAGCAGAACCGTGTAAGCAACTGGAGGAGCTTGCATAAATGGAAAAGTCAAGAGAGCAAACACTGCAGAACTTCCGGTGCTCCTCAGCTGATGGTTGGGGCGTCTCTGCTCCTCAGAGCCTGGCATCCCACCGAGGAAGCTGATGAGAGTCTTTCTGGAAAAGGATGCAGTGCCTGAGCAACTAGCTCTTGCTGCCATAACGGTGGGGACAGTTCATTTACCTTTTAGACCCACATCTTGGCCACCAGCAGAATGTTTCTCTCACCAGGGAGGGGCACTCCATCCCCAGACCTTTCACCTAGACTGTTGTTGAAATCATGTAACTTACTGTATCACTCTAGTCTTTTCTTCCAGTTCATCATTCATTTCCAGAGAGAGTTCCAAAGCACACCATGTGGGTCACTCTTCTGCTCAAAAACCATGCATGATTCTCTGGTGCTATAGAAAAGTCCCAGTTTCTTAGCTTGGCATTCAAAGCCTTCTGTATTATGACCCATGGCTGCTGTTCAACTTACCTTGCTGTCTCATGCTCCAGTTGAATGAAACTGTTCCTGCACACACTCAGTCTTCCCAGCATTTTTTCACATTCTCCTGAGGTAGGACCACCCCTTCCCATTCTGTCCGTTTCTACCTATTTAAATCCTCTCTAATGTTCCATATTCATTTCAAAGATTACATCTTCCAAGAGACCAAATGTGATCACTCTCCCTTCTTCATGTACTTCTATGTTCTTTACTTTACATCCAAGTTGTGTGTGCTTGTATATTTCCTCCTATACCTTTGTAATGCCTTCAATAGAGAGACTGACTATACCATCTTAGCATGTGAATTTTTTAAGCTTAGTAGATTTCTTAGATTTAATCTATATTTATTGGATTGAAGTGAATATGGCTGTTATCTGAGATACACCAGATTAATTAAAAAAAACCCATATCTTTCATCTCTTATTGACAGGTTACTATGTAGAGAAGTAAAGGAAATATGAACTCTGTTGGTGTTTTTGCAAGGAAATATGTGACCATCTATTCTTTTCTTTTCATTTTTTTTCTTTTCTTTTTTTCTTTTCTCTTTTCTTTTCCTTCCTTCCTTCCTTCCTTCCTTCCTTCCTTCCTTCCTTCCTTCCTTCCTTCCTTTTTTTTGGCAAAATTTCCCATTTTCTGTTATCTAATATTTTTCAGTCTTCTGGACTCCTCTCTTCCTGTTGTCTTACCATTTCCCTTTGACATCTGTTACTCAACACCCTTGCCAGGACATTGGATGGGGAAATGGAGAGAATCCCTAATAGATTTGTGTTCCTTGTGACCTTTTTTTCCTGGGTTTGTAGGCAGAAGGGGACCCTCCAGTCCTCTCAGGGAAAGACTAATAGAGGTCCTGGTCAACTCACTGCCTTAGAGAGTGGTTTGAATACCCACGGCCAGGAAGGTGACTCAGTTTCACGAATTTCTTTGGTCCCCCACCTGGCTTCCTGTGGAGAGGTGGTGGAGTGTGACTGCTTTCTCCCTTTCTAAGGAATGCATACAGAATTCAAAGAATTCAAAGCACTACAGAGAGGAAGAAGAAAGTTTAAGGGGAAGTTCTCATGGGCTTTGGAATGATGTGGTTGGGCAAAAAGTGGCTTTTGAAAGAGTCCAGGATATAACAAATTTCAGGCAGACCCAATTTGGGATTTGCTTGAATCATGAGTGGCTTCATGTGATTGAGTTAATCTATATATCTTCTATATGGTAAGTCCATTCCTCTCAGATATAGCAAGAAGTTGCCAACTTCCTGGTGAATGCCTTTTATTTCTACACATTGATTTTGTTGTTATTTGTAAATTGCTTTGCTTTGGTTCCAATTTCTAATACTCCTATTATATTTTTTCTTTAGGAATACTATTTTATTGTTGCCTGCATTATTATTTTTAATTGATTTTTATTTTTTTCCATAACCCTATCCCTCACCCCAACCCCCCAGCAACCCTTAGTTTGTCTCCTGAGATTAGAGTCTCTTATGGTTTATCTCCATCCCCAGTCCCATCTTGTTCCATTTTTTTCCCTCCACACCCCCCACGACCCCTCGCCCTGCCTCTCAAATTCCTCATATCAGAGAGATATGATATGATAATATAATTGTCTTTCTCTGATTGACTTATTTCACTCAACATAATACGCTCCAGTTCCATCCATGTCGTTACAAATGAAAGGGTTTCATTCTTTTTGATGGCTGCATAGTATTTCTCTCTCTCTGTGTGTGTGTGTGTGTGTGTGTGTGTGTGTGTGTGTGTGTGTACCACATCTTCTTTATCCAGTTATCTGTTGATGGACATCTGGGTTCTTTCCATAGTTTGGCTATTGTGGACATTGCTGCTATAACATTCAGGTGCACGTGCCCCCTTCAGATCACTACATTTGTACCTTTAGGGTAAATACCCAGTAGGGCAATTGCTGGGTCATAGGGTAGCTCTATTTTCAACTTTTGAGGAACCTCCATACTGTTTTCTAGAGTGGCTGCACCAGCTTGCATTCCCACCAACAGTGTAGGAGGGTTCCCCTTTCCCTGCATCCTTGCCAACATCTGTTGTTTCCTGACTTGTTAATTTTAGCCATTCTGACTCGTGTCAGGTGGTATCTCACTGTGGTTTTGATTTGTATTTCCCTGATGCTGAGGGATGTTGAGCACTTTTTCATGTGTCTGTTGTGTTGACTGTATTATGGGAAGGGAGATACATACCAGGTATTAATAAAAAGTTGTGTTGTATGATGCATCCTAAACTGAACCATTTTCTGTATGCAACAAAGAAATTATGCTTAATACATATATTACCCTGAAAATCATCTGACTGTATATTTTTCCCCATAGAAATCACTAAAATGACTTATATTGCTTAACATATCAAATCACCTTTTATATTTGAAACTACATGAATTCAACGTACTATAAGATACAATTATACAAAGAATGTAACCAAAACTAAGATAGGAAATAAAACATCCGCAACAATTTTTCAAAACAGGAAGCTCTTGTAGAAATTCATTGTTCTTCTTTTTTTTTTTTTTAACTAGAATTACACTGATTTAAATATTCTCTATCAACTAACCTCCTGGATCCATTGTGCTCTTGTTTAAATTTACTTTCTTTATAAGTTAACACCTGAGCACTATTTAATTAACTTACGTAAAGTTTTGATTTGATCTCAAGTCATTTGAAACTAGACAGAGTGAAAAAAGATGTGTGTAGTTGGCAGCAGCCCAAATAAAAATATGGCATTTGGCAGAGTATGCCTGCCTTGTTTTGCTTTGCTTTTCTCTTTATGGATGTGGCCTATTTTTGAAATGCTATGATTTAAATTCAGGGATCAAATGACAAGTCTGACAAAACAGAACTGACTTCAGCAGAGATTCTGTGGGGGGGAAAATGGAAGCGTTCCAGAAACTAAAGGAAGTAACCTCAATTTCACCTGGAAACATTAGTGTCTTGAGGGCAGGAGATTTGGGCTATATATAAAGAATGAAGGAAAGTGGCCAAGATGCTGAGCCAAACCTGCATCCAGGAATAGAGTGGCATCAAAGAGCTGACAGCCGTAGCTGTTGTTTCCACCATGGCCCTATAAGTAGCAAGCAGAGAGCCTGAAAAATGGGAAGATTGGAAAGTTCTTTCCTGTGATGCCTTGGCTTGTGGCAGTTGTCTTCTAACTGGGTTCTTTAGCTCCCTTCTCTTCTCTGATGACTGGCACACATTGTGCATGGATTAAATGTTTGCAAAAACTCTGTGCTGTTCTCTTGCTCAAGATCCCAGTTCCTGTTTGCCTACAAGATTGGGTTAAAACTCCTTCTGCTGGCATGGCGCTCCCTCCACCTCATTATTTACTTTTCTAACCTCTTCATTGGCTGTTGCTCAACATGAAAGATTTATTCCAGTCCTACTCTTCAAAATCTAGGTTAACACCTACCTTCTCCGTATTTCTAACTCCAACTGGCTCTGATCCCTTACTTCAAAATACTTTGTACTTCTTTGTTTTGCATCTTGTGGAAAGATTGTTTTACCATTAGTTACTTTGTTGAAAGTAACTATATCTAGAAATACCCATATATAGTCACTATGTATGCACCTATATAAGGTATAAATATACACATAAATATATATAGTATATATATATGATTATCTTTACTTAGTGAGTCATAAAGTGTAGAATATTTCTCCACAGGAAGTATGTTGAAACTGAGGCTGCATTTTTAATCCTGAAACACATATATTTGTTATCTATTCATTGTATTATCTTGTATTGTATCATATTACATTATATAAAATGACATGCAAAAGAAAGTAGCGAACTGGGAGAATCAGGAAAACTGAATTCTAGTTTCAGCTTTGCCACTAGCAGGTAAATCATTCCACCCCCTCCTCACAGCCCTAGTCGGGGAATCAATCTCCTTTATGAGCATTAAGAGGTTATAAAAGAAAAGTATAACTAGATGTGTTTATGATAACCATAAAGAGTAAAATTAGGATTTCTTGTCCCATCCAGTGGACGTATGTGACACCCTTTGATCAGTCAGAGAGAGATGATATTTTTCAGGTGAGTTGTTGTGATTTTGGTACAGTAAATTAGACCCCTGACTACAGAGAGGTTGTACAGCAGTTTTGAGGTTGCCCAGAGTTACAGAGACCAAGTGAGGCTCAGCTTGATTTTTGCTCTCCTGCCTGTGAAATCTTCTCTCTCAGGGTGATGGGCCTCTTTGCTTTAGACGTGGTGTTTAATGGTTTCTGATCCTAATTCAGTTTACTTGCTCTGTAATTTTTTGGAAAAAATCTCTCCATATCCCTTATTTTTCCTTTTGTAGGATGAACACAAATATATTTGTCTGTGAAAGTCTTAGAGCATGCTGATTTAAAGTCAACACAATTAGGGTTTTTATTGAGTACACGTGAGGTGCCTGCATATATGAGGCCATTTCTTAAACACATTCTGTGAACTGTTCGAACAGCCCCATTTAATAGATGAGGAAAACACAGCTGGATTTAATTCCAGGTCAGTCTGCCATCATACGTGAATCTCCCCACCGTGGAAGAAAAAGAGAGTTGAGATCTCAGGTCTGTAAAAATCAACATTGCCTCCAGATTTCAATTTAACTGGTCCTGTTGTTTCATCATTTCCTTTTACTTAATTTTTTGTGACTGACTAGTGACTAGTGGTGAAGTTAGCATGCCTGGATTTCTTGGGTGAGCCATCCTTTCAGGAGGGTGCTAAACAACATTGTGAAAGGGTAGAAAAATAGCCACAGAGGATATCAGGAAAAGAAAATGCAACGAAGGATGGATTAAAAAAATATTTTATTGATTTATTTGACAGAGAAAGAGAGAGAGCGCAAGCATGGGGAGCTGCAGAGGGAGAGGGAGAAGCAGGCTTCCCACCGAGCAGGGGGCCTGACACAGACATGGGGCTCGATCCCAGGACCTTTGGATGATGACTTGAGCCAAAGGCTCATGCTTAACTGACGGAGCCACCCGGGTGCCCCAAGGATGGATGTTTTAAAGACTGGATCATTGGTCCCTAAAAACTATCTCATAGTCCATACCTCCTCCTATTCCATTTCATTTTGTTTCCATGTCCTATTTTCATTTTGGAAGAGGTTATATAATTAATATTTTTATTTTCTGACTAAAAATAGTTGTTCTTTTCTCATAAGTATAAAGTTAATAGATAGCTACATGGAGGTTATTACTGATACTTGTAATTTTGTGCTTTTGTTCTTAATAGTAAGTGCAAGTAATTGAAAATGTTTCAGACATTTACTCAACAGGTATATAATCCTGCATTTAAAAAAAGTGTTTATGGGGACTCAGTATGTTTTGTACAGTTCTTAAGGAAAACAGATTTTGCCTTTATGATCATCATTATCTTTCTGTGATAGAGTGATCTTCTTCCCAGATAAGGAGTGATCTATATTCAGGAAGCACTTGATGGCATCCTTTCAACAGATCACCCAGCAGGACCCACATGAATAGAGCTAACAAGTTTTGTCCATTAAATCTGGTGACTCGAACCAATTTTTATTATCCTTTTTTAAAAATGCAAGTGCTGCCTCATACAAAAACCAGTTGTTCCCTAATGAAGTGTTTCAGCTTGTTTATATAAGTTGATGGCTTCATATGGCTAGATTATTACTGTATGAACTATTAGCTTCTATTAACATGCTCCATTATTGCTTTAATGACATACTATACTCAGAATACTCAAGTATGGACAGATGTTTAAGAATATTATGTTTTCTTCTTGGCTATTGATTAATTCCCAACACCTACTCCTGATTAGAATGCAAGATATTTTCTTTCAGATGTGGAGTCTTTGTTTATTTTTAAAAAGATTTTATTTATTTATTTTGACAGAGAGAAACACAGCTAGAGAGGGAACACAAGTGGGGGAGTGAAAGAGGGAGAAGCAGGCTTCCTATAGAGCAGGGAGCCTGATGCAGGGCTCCGTCCTGGGACTCCGGGACTATGACCTGAGCCAAAGGCAGATGCTTAACGACTGAGCCACCCAGGCACCCCAGATGTGGAGTCTTTTTTTTTTTTTTAAAGATTTTATTTATTTATTTATTTATTTATTTATTTATTTATTTATTTGACAGAGAGAAACACAGTGAGAGAGGGAGCACAAGCAGGGGGAGTGGGAGAGGGAGAAGCAGGCTTCCCGGCGAGCAGGGAGCCCAATGTGGGGCTCGATTCCAGGTCTCTGGGATCATGACCTGAGCCGAAGGCAGTTGCCTAACCAACTGAGCCACCCAGGCGCCCCCAGATGTGGAGTCTTTAATTGCCAGTCTAACCAAGAAGAAGACAAGCAGCCTGCCAGGAACTGGTACCAAAATGCCAGAGCATCATATTCTCAGACTTCTTACCATTGACCGCAGGACAAAGATACTAGGTGGCAACTTCTGTCGCTCTGCTTATCTTCCAAAGCCAGAGTATTAGTAAGGAACATGCAACTCCAAGAAGGGGAGTGTGAAGTACACTGTACAAGGTTTTAGCAAAAATCAAATGGGTGGTTTCATTAGGGGATTTGGAGGAGGGACCCACAACCTCGTTACAAAATGGAGTAGGTGCTCTAAACTAACTGCAGTCTCTCCATAAAACCCACAGTGGGCTTTACTCTTAAACTAATGGCTTATCTGATGCCCCCAGTAGTGCTTTTTAAAAAGTGGAATTAAAGGATTAGTTTAATTGAGTTTTATAAGTGATGAAAATGATACTTTAACACCCAAGTTGTAGATAGCATTATTCTTATTTCCTAAAAACCTAGACCCTTGGGGATCAATAGAAAAGCTGTTTTGGGGTGGGGGGTATGTACGTACTTATTACCAAGAACTCTCTCAGAAACTTGAGTTCTTTTAGATCTTGAAAAAGTGGATCTTCCAACTTCCTTGTCTCAATTACACAACCTGCGCGGCTACTCTTATCACCCAGGTATCAAATTAGCCATCTTGCTCCCTCTAGTGGAGTTGTAACTCTACTTCAAAGTAGGAATCCTGTATCAATACATATTTGATGCAGTGTCTTATTTTTGGAAACCAGATATTTTCCCAATTTACTTTCAAAGACTGACAATTAAATAAAAAATATTGTGTTGGAGGGACTGGTAAGGGATGTGGGTAGGGAAAGTGGCTTTTGGTGATGAATTTCTGGTTCCTAGTGTTGTCAAGATTAGCTGCATGATTGATAATGGCTACTAAATTCAAGTGGCCTTTCTGCTCTGCACTTCTGTCTTAGAGGGATCTAATGCAATCAGCCTGGCAGACAGTCACCTCTAGAAGGCAGCTGTCAACACTCCTGGAAGAGACAATGGAGTACTAATTGTTGGTGATGTTGGAAGACAAGGACAGGTCCCATCTGAATATTGAACCCACTTGTGCCATTGATCATATAGGTCCAGGAAGTATGTTCTACCTTCTGAATCTCTTTGAGGGACTGTGCCAATATCCATAGCACATGGCAATCATTTCCAGTTTATACTTGCTAAACATGCTAAGGAAATTTTAGTAATTGATGCTGAACTTATTGCATAACTTTCTTAAGAGTTTCAGTTTCTTTAGGTTATGATAACCTACCAGTGGTTTCATGGTATTGGAATCCACCCCTTTTTTTCCCCTGCCTGTATTTGTCTTTCCCAATGGTGATCTTTGTTATGAGTTTATATTTATTCAACTTTGTACCCTAATGCACACAGAACAATAATATTTTGTATATTGCTAATGTTGAAGTGTATGCAACTTCAAAAAGAGATACCTGTACATACCAAGGCTTAGGACTCTGTTCTTTTGCAGATGAGACTTTGCTTCTAAGCCTTATCAAGGTCAAGGCAACACTGTGATAGATACAGTGGTTGTCAAGTTAATGTTAACAGGGTATAAGTACTTGACACTTATGTGTAAGAATATCATAATTAGAATATTCCCCCTTTCTTAAAACTATGTAATAGAGGCAGCATTTAGATGTATCTTCTTTCCCCAAATATTTATTCTCAGGGTAAGTATTTATTTAGGGAAAAATAAAACAGCAAGATTGGATTAAAATCCCAATAGAAAGGAATGCCAAAGTGCTCTCTAGGTATGTTTTCTTTGGGAGGGTGGAGAAAAAAAAGAAACACCCATAATGTGATTTTTTAAAAATATTACTTGCTAAAGAGTCACAGTAATTTAGTTCAAGAATTACATCTGAGCGAACACACCATCTGTCTAGCAAAGCATGTACCCATGAAGTTATGATTTGGAATCCCATCACGCTTGGATTCATAGTAGTGAGGACAGTGATGTTGCCACGGCGGTGACCTGGTCTTGCTGGGGCTAGAGAGCTCCATCTAGCAAGACTCTGAGCTTTGGAAAACAGGCACTTTTCTCTTCTTCAGGGACTGTGAGGGATTTATATGTGAATCAATGTGCATCTTGGTGTATATATGCGTGAGTGGCCATACAGTTATGTGTGTATATGGGAAAATGCACGTACAGGTGGGTACACGTGTATAGATGTGACTGCAGGATTGGAAGAGTTACTTCTTCCCAATGGATGCTGGAAATCTTGTGCATTGTGAATTAGCTTTTAGCAGAGTTAGGCCCAGAGGTGTTGGGCATGTGTGCATGCCATTCTCTACTGGGAATTCTGTGCATTGATGATCCCCTTCAAGATAGTCTCAGTGACTGGGCCTGAGGAATGGTCCCTGCTGGAGGGCTGTGCTGGCATCTTGTCTGGCAGCTCTCCTTGGGAACATTCCAGCCATAGCGTAGAACCCTTGTCTTTCTTGAGAAGCATGAGGACTAAAGCAACAGAATATCTCTGTGCTTTCCTTACACGAGTGAGTGGCGAGAGGCTTCATAACTAGCTGTGTTTCCTTGAAGTGACCAACTAGTGACACATAAGCCAGTGGGATGGGTTTGTTCTCAACTGTTAATTGATCACTGTTGACTTAACACAAAAGTCTTGTCAGACTCCGCCCCTGCTTGTCATCTAAGTCCTATGGCTGTTGGGTTTGTTGGTTTCTCTTCAAGTTCAAGAAGGCAGAAAAGTACACGCAAGCATTTGGCCATGAGCAAAGCAGATGGAGGATTATGGAATAGATAAATACATTTTCATGTTGTTAAAATCCTGAGTTTGTGTCTAATTCTATTTTTCGTTTTTGTTTTTGTTTGTGTTTTTTTTGAATGAAATATGGTCCTTGCCATGGGGCAGATAACCCAGAGACTTGGTTTAAGTAGCTAGTGGAAAGCATGTGGAAGGTCTTCTTGTCTTTAGGCAGATCAACTAGCTGACACCAAACTAGGGAAAACTTGCTTTCTTTTCAAGACTTCTTCCCCACTATTTAACTGTTGACAATTTGAGAAACTATCTTTGAATTGTACACCTTGGCAAGAAGGCAAAATTGAGAGTATTTGGAACAAAAGAAAGATACATCTATCTGGCAACTTGCTAGAAACTTTTTTGGCAGGGGGAAAAACTGCAGAAAAATTATTGGCATATTGAAGTATTTATCTACAACTTAACATTTTTATTTTTATTTCATTTATTTGTCTTGAGAGAGAGAGAGTTAGGGGGCAGAGGGAGAGGGAGAGAGAGAGAGAGAATCTTAAGTAGGTTTGATACCCACCGTGGAACCCTATCCAGGGCTTGATCTCATGACCCTGAGATTGTAACCTGAGCCAAAATTAAGAGTCAGATGCTTAACCAGCTGAACCACCTAGATGCCCCTACAACTTAATATTTTTAATACCGTATTTTCTCAAGGAGTCTTACTATATTCTATTGGTAATACTTATATTGGTACCTGCAAATAACAAGAGACAGCAATAGAACCTGTAAGAAAGACAACAGGAGACTAAAAAAGAGAGAAGAACATTTATAGGCATGATGAGGACTGGGATTCTCAGTGTGGTTGGCACAGGGAGACCTTGAGGCAGGTGATGCTGATGGTTTACCTTAGGCCAGTGTTCTAAGAGTTAAGTGAGCATTTATTAAAAATAGATTCACAAGTCCCTGCCCTAGATAGACTAACTCAATCTCCAGGGAAAGGATGTTGGAACATTGTTTTAACAAACATCTCAGACATCTGGGAAACAGCTGTCATCTGATTGCTGAATAGAACTACTGTTAAGGGGGCACCTGTGTGGCTTGGTCAGCAGAGTGTCTAACTCTTGATTTTGTCTCAGGTTATGATCTCAGGGTCATGAGATCGAGCCCCACATCAGGCTCTTCAGTGGGTGTGGTGCCTGCTTAAGATTCTCTCCCTCCCTCTGCTCTTTGCATTCTCTCTCTACCGAGAGAGAGAGAGAGAGAGAGAGAGAGAGAGTACTATTGTAAAGTATTTCTAGAAAGTGTGAGTATGTGTTGTGTATGTAATTGACAAAGTTTTCAAAGTTTGAAAAAAATGTCAAATTCTACATTAGCAGTGTTAAACATTTCTTGATAAAAATATCTGTTATTTGTGCTGGGTTGTATGGTTACAGAGGGTTATCCCATGTATTATCTCATTTATTCCTAATAGCAATCCCATGGGGGCTTGAGCAGCAGAGCTCATACTCACCCCCAGATTGCACTGGGGAAGTGCGCCAGCACGTAGCTGGCGAGCGGTGGAGCTGGCTTTGAGGTTTCTCACCACATGAGGCAAGACCAACGTCAAACCCAGAGCCCACCCCTTTTCCTCTTTTACCCCACTCTGGTTACCAGGTTGATAGCAGCATTTCTAAGACATCAGTTTTTTTGCATGTCCTTACCTTTGTACACCCTGATCTTTGTGCCTAGAATGCCTTTCCTACCCTGTTTACAAACTCATACACATTCATTAAAGTGGCTTCCATGAAGCACTTCTAGATATACATTTCTTCTCACCCCACCTACACTCCAAGCGGAGCTAGTTTCTGTCTTTTTTAAAAAAAAAGATTTTATTTATTTGACAGAGAGAGAGCGCGCGCACAAGCAGGGGAGCGGCAGGCAGAGGGAGAGGGAGAAGCAGGATCTCCACTGAGCAGGGAGCCTGATGTGGGGCTTGAACCCAGGAACCCAGGATCATGACCTAAGCCGAAGGCAGATGCTTAACAGACTGAGCCTCTCAGGGGCTCCAGCTAGTTTCTCTTTCAGCTATGTTTCCATCACGCTTTATAAATCCTTTTACTCTCTTTTGGGTCTGTGTAATGTAGGTGAGTTCAGTAATAATTGCTAGTATCCCCCTTCATGATCCCCACCCCCCCATTATACCACTTACTTTGTATAGACAGTGGGAGGTACTCACATCCAAAACACTCAGTGCCTTTAGTGTTGGCTGAAACTATGGGAAGCATTTAAGAATGATTTCAAGGGCTTTCCAAATATTGACAAAGAAGTGTTTAGGAGGCCAGAAACTTGACTATTAACATCCTCTAGAAATGGAATTGTCTGGGGGTACCAGGGTACAATGGGTCTAATGAGAGGTTGGTAACAATGGGGTCTATATGCTCAAAACTGCAGATCTGGTAATTTCCTTGATAGGAAACTTAAGAGTGTTCCAAGGATGTCTTTATTTATGGGTGATTTTTATGTCATACTCATGACCCCAGGCTAGAGATGACTCTCTGCTATGGCTTTCAGATTGTGTTCCAGTTATTTCTTGATGCAAATACTTCCTCCACTAGACCTCTAGTGAGGGTAAGCCTGAGCCATGTTCATCTTTGTCTGCCAGTTGATAACTGTTGAATAAACTTTCAGGGAACAAATCTTATAGGCATCTGCATCTGAATACCATCAAATATATTGAATTATAGTTCTCATTCAAATTCTCCTGTGTTTACAGCCACCACTGGTCCAAGCAATCTTCAGCGGTGACCCGGAGGAGATACGGACGCTCATCCACAAAACCGAAGATGTGAACGCTCTGGTGGGTTTTGTCTTGGTTTTCTCCTGCTCGGGCCCTCTTAGCCCTTGTCTACCGTGGACCTCTTTGGTGTCTGCTGGGAGCTCTGGACTGCTGCTCAGAATTCTGTTTTTAAATCCAAATAAAATATATACGGTAAAATGGAAATCAAGCAGTTATAAATATAGATATCAAAATATTAAATATCAGATTTGTGATACAGTCATATTTGTGTGTTCTCCATGAGCACATTTAAATAGCAAGATATGGCAGAAGATCTCATAGTGAGCATTGTTTAAGACTAGTGAGAGTATGATCAATATTTTGTGTTCTCTGTAACCATGCTAGTGTGGTACGAACATAGCTGTAATTTCCGCCGGGGGCAAAGTGACAGTTACCGGTGACACTCCTGAGATTGGTTGTCTGCCTTCGTAATGGGAGGAATTGTGAAATTTCCATTGGAAGTTAGTAAAAATAAAGAGGTGCTATTTTTGCCCCAAGAATCTGCGCCCTACAGCAGGGACTCACAAACTATAGTCTGTCACCTGTTTTGGCCAGCTATGAATGGTTTTCATTTTATAAATAGCTGGAAAAAATGAAAAGAATATTTGGGACACATGAAAATTACAGGACATTCATATTTCAGTGTCAATAAATGAAATCCTGTTGGTGCTCGACCATGGGTACTTTCCCGCTGTAGCCCCAGAGCTGAGTAGAGATGAATGACAGGGACTGTATGTGGCCCAGAAAGCCGAAGATGTTTATTATCTGGCCCCTTTAGAGGGAAAGTTTGCTGACCTCTGCCCTAGAGGACCCGTGAACCTGGGACCAGTGAGTGAACTTGGCCTCCTGTGTGCAGCCTAAAATCATATGTGATACATATGTGTGCTTGTGGACATGTGTATTTTCTGTGAATGAGAAAAGGCATTTCATCATATTCTTAAAGGGTTGTATGGCCTCCAGAAGATTAAGAACCCCCAGCTCCAGGAAGTTCTTGAAATAAACAAACCTGCAACGAAGAAAAGTGAAAAGAGTTAGTCAATAATTTACCCTCTTAATAGTTTCCTAGACCTAGATGGAAAAAGTAATTATATGCAGTACACGCTACTAATTCTCTTAGTGTTAAGTCAATTACCTTAATGCTCTAGTCCAGCGGGGAGAGCAGTTGCCTTTGAAGTCTCTAGTGTCCGGTAGAAACAACAGAGAGAGTCAATCACCTCTGCAGAAGCAGCGCTTTGCCCCAGGGACATGACTTGCGTGTGAGGTGGGATCTCTCTCCGGCCGGCCGAAGGCTTTATTCAGGAGAGGCCGCTCACGCCGCCCTTGTTCTGTGGCAGAGTGCAGCTTGGTGTGGTTTTCTGAAAAAGCTTTTGGCAGCTTCTCCCCAGTTGGCACTGAAAACAACTGCGTGGTGTTTCATGACATTTTTGCAAGGTAAGCACAGATGAGGCCGGGGCCAGACTCCTCGAGAAGGCAGTTGGGAGTGTGTCCAGAGCCCGTGGCCTGGACTTCTGAGAGGAGCCGAGGCAAGCCAGCTGACGGCTCGGGTGTCCCGCCGTCACTGGAATTTGCCTAGCCTACTCAGTGGCTGTGGCCCAAGTCCAGGCAAGCCCAGGGCAAAGTTTTAGCTACTGTCTCTTCCTGATGATGATGAGCAAACAGAACTTTTGCTCAGTCATATATCCCAAGAAAGATTGCACTGTCCTCTGAATGGCCTTTATTTCTCCTTAGAAAGTGAGAAACGGTTGCTGGCTGGTACACGTTAGGAAAGCTTAACTTTAGTTGTAAGCTCACTGTATTACTGAATCAGATAGGTCAGCTACAGTAACACACAGGCCCAGATGTATCATTGCTCAAACAGGGGAGAAGCTTAGTTCTCTTGTGAGCAGATTAGAGAGCTGGCTCTTTTCCGCAAAGGGTCCCAGGTATCAAAACACATAGCTTCTAACCCAAGGGGTTCATCTTCAGTCCAGGCAGAAGGGGAAAAAGGAGCATGGAAGGAGATCTTAGGAGGATTTTTATGGATCATCTTGGAAGTGGCATAATCACTTGCACAGACAACCCACTGACCAGAACCTAGTCCCATGCCACACCTAGCTACAAGGGAGGTTGCAAGATTTGTATAGCTGTGTCCCCAGAGATTGGGGAACATGAATAGTTAGCAATGTTGGCCACACCAAGTTTTGGTACTACAGAATTTTAGGGAATTCAAATGATAACACTTATTTGTCTGTGTAGTATCTTACTCATTTAAGAGTAATTTACCAAATTTGGACCTAGTACTGGGTGCTAGGGATACAGCAGTGAGAAGATTGCTCTTTCCCTCGTGGATCTTGCAAGATGGCAGAGAAGTCAATGGAGAGAAATCATAGTGGCAGCCATTTTGAAAGGGAGAATGCAGGATGCTGTCAGGGGCCCAGCTTAATCATGAGGGATTGATGAAGTGGTGTGCAAACTGACACCTCAGGGGTCCTGTTGTAGAGTTTGGATGTGTGGGCTTTTGGATGTGTCAGCAGGGAAAGGTGGGATAGAGGGAGGAAGAGCAATACATGAAGGAATGCCTGACTTCCTTCCGGTGATGGTGTGGCTCCACCGGGTCCTAATGCCATCCTCCACTCTCTCCTCTGTAGACCCTCCTCTTCATATCTCCCTTTCCCTTCCCTCAGGTGAGTACAAAGAACCTCATTTGATTCCCTACTCTTTTTACAGGTATGTGGGAGACAGTGAGCTGTTCTCTTAATGTCATGCTTTTCTTTTGTCAACACTTCAGTCATGTTGGATCAGTCATGTTGACTCTCACTGAGGATGGCTTAGGCGATTTAGGGAAGGTGATTGTTAACTAAGGGCATATGGAGATGGAAGACAAATAAGAATTAGCAATCTTAAATCTGGATCTTCACTTCAGGAGGAAAGAGAGGCTACTAACCAGTACATTTAAATGTCAAGGAGGGGAAATGAATACCGGAGGAGGCTCCTGTTAGTGGGAGGACAATATTTGTCTTCTTCCCTTCTCACTCTTTGCTTGTCTTTCTTTACCTATATTTATTTTTCTTTTTTGTCCCAAGTTCTGATTTTTTTATTTTTTCTTTCTTTTTTCTTCCCCACCTTCCTGTGTCTTTTGATGGGTCACCTCTTCTTTGGTATAATTATCCCTTGATTAGGTGATCCTGGTATGGGAAATGATCCCATTCAATTTTGTCTCTCTGTGTTTTTCCAAACTTTATTTCCCACTGGCACTATTCATGGACCCTGTGTGTCAACTGAACAAAGTCTTTCAACCCATTGATATTTTTTTCCTCCCTTCTTCACTGTTCCCACCCTGCCTGCCCTTTCAGACCTATTGTTTCCTCCACTGAGTAGTCCTAATTCTTGTTTTCCTTTCTGCTGCCTCTTCTGCCACCTCCCTACCCAGCCAAAGAAACCTGTGTCTGCTCTCACCTCCCATAGATCCTTGTATCTTACCACTTTACTTGAGCTATTTACTTTGGAGAGACTGTGTGCTTGATGACATGATGACTATGTCATTCATTCTCTTTTGTTCAGTGGCCCAATTCAGTCTTGGCAGCACATGTTGAGTGAATGACTAAGCCTTTCTTTATTACTTATGTTGAGCCAATTTGTGGTGGCTTATTTTTCATTTCTGTCAATGAGGACACATCTTCTATTAGAGTCTGGCTTTGTTATTGTCCCTCAGGTCTCAGTTGTAAGACTGAAAGTTATTTTTGTAAGATTGAAAATCTATAGTTGGATTTGAGGAGCCACTGAAGAATCAGGAAAGGTACTCTGAGTCTTCTTATGATTTCTCTGGGTAGTGGCATGCCAGGGCCTGGAAATGTGGGAACACTTTGAGAAATCCATTCAATTTGACCTACTGGTGTTTGGTAACTAGAAAGATTTTAGAAGGCTTTATCAGACTTACAAATTGAGCTCAAGGTGGGGTATCTGAGTTCAAAATAAATGCACAGATCCTGAAAACCAGAATTTGAACTCAAGAAAGTCTTTTTTGGGATTATGCTATGAGAACATGACACCAGCAGGCCGTTGTACAGTGCATACTGGAATGGGGACAGCGATAATTGGTGCCTGCCATTGGTGAGTGGTGGAGACGGGGAGGGAACCATTCCATATGAGAAGGGGTTGAAAAAAACTAGTCATGTTTTAGACCTGGGCGGGACAAGAGAACTACCTCAGATAGTTCAAATGTTGTCAGGTTAAATGGAGCTACACTTACCATTATGTCAGTGGTTGAAAGCTACAGAGAATATTTCCAGCTCAAAATATAGGAAATAACTTAATAGACGGGGCTGTTGAGAAAAGTAATGAGCTGACTTGACAAGTAATAAACTCCCTGGAAGACCGCTAGACGGGTGGATCTGAAAGAGACAAATCGTGGCCCATGGGTCATTCTCCTACCTTGTGCCCTTACCCAACATTGCTAATGGTTTATGACAGTTTTTTTTTTTCCCTTTGACTCTTAAAAGACCAAAATTTCTTCTTAGGACAGCACTATTAAATTAGGGATTTCAAGTGATAACACTTATTTGGAGCTGGCTTTTAAATAGAAATCTCCTTCCCATGCCTGGACTAGGTGATGTTTAAAGTCTTTTACCAACTGTGAAGGACTACAACTCCAAGATTTATAAGTCTCACATGATAGCATACCCATGGTATTTATTTCTTTTTCAAAGTATCATTAGCAGTTATGAATACAGACACACACACACACACACACACACACACACACACACACACAATCATTATCATACCAAAGAAAATCAGTAATAAATCATTGGTATCTTCCAAAACACAGTGCATATTCAATTTTTTTGGTCCCAATAGCTTCAAAATGTTTTTTTTTCCTTTACAGTTGGTTGTCCTCAAGTTGATTATTTTAATCCATCTAGTTTATACAACAAAATAATTTTGTCAAGCTGTTAATGTATATTATTTTTCCTACTAGGATTTGGCCCAAGTATATTGGTGCATTTTGCTTGCGCTGTCCAATTCTAAGATGGGAAGGGATGATACATGAATATAATAGAATAAATCTTGAGGTGAAAGATAAGGTTACATTGGCAAACAACTTATAGTGAAAAAGGGGGAGACAACCATTAAAGCTTTAGTTTTTAATTATAAGCATCAATTTAGGTGATAGTGGCATGCTAGTCTCAAGATCCAAGTGAGGATCAATGTGTGGTAAGAATTTTCTAAAAATAAATAAGACAAATTACCAATCACATACATGTAGTTTGTATTGTGTGTGTGTTTGTGGAGGAGTGTGTACTATTTTTTTATATGAAAATGATCACCACAAGTCTAGTTAACATCCTTCACCTCACGTAGTTACAAGAATTTTTTTCTTCTTGTGATAACTTTTAAGATCTGTTCTCCTAACAACTTTTAAATATGCAATATAGTATCATTAACTATGGTCACCATGCTGGACACTATATCCCCATGACTTACTTATTCTATAACTGGAAGTTTGCACTATTTTTAAAGAGATTTTCTTTATTTAAAAAGATTTTATTTATTTATTTGAGAGAAAGAGGTGGGAGAGAGAGAGCAGAAGCAGGGAGGATGAGGGAGGGAGAAGCAGACTCCCCCACCGAGTAGGGAGCCCAATGTGGGGCTCGATCCCAGGACCCAGAGATAATGACCTGAACCAAAGGCAGACGCTTAACTGGCTGTGACACCCAGGCACCTCTAGCACAGACTTTTAAGCTTCTAGATTTTTGTGTGTTTTCCCTCACTAACATATATCTTACTTGATTTTTAAAATTTTTAAAGAAAGAATTGATAATATGAATAAAAACCTGAGATGTTTTGTTAGCTTGGAGATCTGGGAACTTTCTCAATTAGACCTGAGTCAGAAACTTCTGGGAACAAGGCAGCTGCAGACATGAGTGGCAGACCCTCATCCCACCACTGATCGAAGCATGCTGAGGCACTCTGATCTCACTGAGCATTGCTACGCAGGACTACAGGCTTGGGTGGCCCAGACTTCTTACATTTTTAAGAGAAAATACAGGAAATCTCTAAATTGTTAAATGTTGGTTCCAAAAAGTGATCCAACATTGTGGAGGCCAAAGAAAATACATCTGTGGGCCAAATCTGGCCTGCAGGCCACCGTTTTGCTAACTGTGGATGAGATCAACAAATATTCCTCAGTGAAGGTTCCTCTGGCCATCTGTATCTGGAAATCTAAAGCATGAAGCCAATGGCCTGTGTTCTGGAGAGAGCAGTGGCCTGTGTTCTTCAAATGTTGACAGTACTTCTGGTCAGTAGCCTGCAGAGAGGCTGGTGGTCCCTTCATAGCTCTGGGAGGTGTGCTTTTTGCCCTGATGGTAGGTGCCTCTCGCTCAACACAGACCTGACAATACTGTCACATCTCCGGCTCCTTGTTGGACCACTGCCTGGGCTGTGGGGCTGTGGTTTGGGAGCCAGGACCTGTGTCCTGTAGAGAATGATTCATGAACTCCAGACAGCAGTGAGCAGGCTGCCACGATGTGGCCTCACAGCCATTTAAAACGTGTGAGGGCAGGTCTGGTTAGCATCACTCCTAATTACCTTCAGGGGATGCCTGAAAGTGTGAGGCTTCGTTTCTCTAGCACTGACCTTGGAGGTCCCAGAGCTACCCTCCGTGAGTGATACATCTTACAAGGGTGGACGATTTGTACCATCCAGAGATAGTTGTTTGGAACTCTGGAAACACTCCAGGTGTAATGCGGTTGCCGTTAGTATTCCTTTGCTAAACACTGTTACAGCACAAGGGAAAAGTCTTGCAATTAAAAGATGGACATTGTAAATAGCTTGAGAATGTGAACATCTCTAGGGTAAAGGGTTATGGTTTTATTTTTTTTTTCCACATTAGATATTACATTTGAGAGGAGGATGTAAATATGAATAAATGATTTATAGTTCTCTTAGATTGAGATGATTCAATGGTTTGAAATTAATGTATAAATTCAGTGTAGGTGAATTTGGGGGGGGGGCGGTTGACTTTGGTTCGGGATATGTGACAGGATCTTCTAAACCAGCATCTAGACATGTGAGAAGACTCTTAAAAAAGAAAATCAATGAAGAGAGAGTTCCACAAAATCTATTAAAACAAATTACAAAAGTATAGCAATTAAAGCAGTGCGTTACTGGCACTGGAATAGACAACTAAATTAGTGGAGCAGAGACTCCAGGATAAGACCCAAGAGTATATGAACAGTTGGTATAAAACAAAGGGAGCCTTGAAAACCACAGGGGTGACATGGATTACTTAATAAAGGGTATTGAGACAAATGGCTAATAAAAAGCTGAACCCTCCCCTAATTTCTTATACCAAGGTGAATCTAGAGGTAGAAAATAAAAAGATGAAAGTACTGGAATAAAAGAAGGTGGAAATACTTTTTTTTCCCTCAGTCGTGTTGTGGGGAAGGGCTTTCTAAGCAGAATACAAAGGTAAAAACTAAGGTGGAAAATGTGGATACTTTTGAATATATGAAAACTGTGAACTTCTGTCTGTTAAATCATCACCAAAAACGAGATTAAAGGATAAAGCAAAGATAGGCACATTATCTGTGAAAAGCATTAATATTCCTAATATATTAAAAAACTCTTGCAAACTGTTTAGAGAAAGACAAACACCTCATTAGAGAAATGGGGAAAGGAAATACAGAGGATACTCACCAAAATAAAAATGCAGATTGTCAAAAACAAATATGAAAGGGTGTCTGATCTCAACTTTACCCGAAACCCAAGAGTTCAAATAAAACAGTCCCACAGTGCCCATCAGAGCAGATTTCAAGGAGGGTGTTGTTGAAGAGACACTCGGAGGTCTTTTTGGAGAGAGTTTAGTTTGTACTCAGCCTTGGAGATTTGGCCGTCTGTGTCCATCTTCAGCTGCATCCACTCTTCGACACAGCAGCACATCTCCTCGGAATATACCCTAAGGGCAATCGCTGGACAGCCATATATATATATTGCTTTGTGGTTTATAATAACAAGAAATTGGAAATTGCTAGTACTTTATTTCTTAACTGTACCTCAGTACATATATATGTGGCAATATTATGCTATCTTTAGAAAGGGTGGTTTATGTCAAGTTTTACTTATTACGTGTATTTATCGATAGGTAAGATCTTCAAGTTATTTTAATGAATGAAGCAGCCAGTTGTTAAACAGAGTATATCATATGCATGTATAAATATAAGAAGGGGTCTAGAAGAATATTTTCCAAAAGTTTAATTGTAGCTGAACCTGAGTAGTGGGATTTTTGCTTTTTGTTTATTCCTTCATCTGTTATTACTTTTTGTTTATTCATGTGTTATTGCTATTCTTTGCACTCACCATGTACTATATTGATAAATGGAGAAAACAAATACATTCATATCACACACACACACACACACACACACACGTGAAAACCTACAAACTAGCTTCTGAACTTGCTTATATTTCATATAAGGATATGACTTTTTAAATGAGCTTATCCTATTGTCTGTTTGTGTAAGTGTAGCGCGTACCTCACTGACATGGGGCTCACTACCCAGAGTGACAGGCCGAGACCTGTTCGCATCTCACGGCGCATTACCAGGGCCTGTCCTGTGGTATTAGCGGGACCCTTAGGAATGGTGGTAAAAGCTGTTGTCCCTTCGGTAGGGTTCTTTGAGGAATTTCAGGGGGGACTCCCTGTTTGGATATTGAATGTATGAGATTCTAGATGGCAGTATTGTACGAATGCATGTCTTTTTACATACCTATATGAACAACATTTCATTTCATAAATTCTGGAAAGATAATTTTTAAAATTGAAATATAGTTGACATATAACATTATATTAGTTTAAGGTATACAACATAGTGATTCAATATTTGTATACATTGCAAAAAGATCGCCACAATAAGTCTGGTAAACATCTGTGGCCATACACAGTAATAAAATATTTTTCCCTAATGATGAGAACTTGTAAGACCTACTCTCCTAGCAATTTTCAAATGTGCAATACAATAGTATTAGCTCTAAGCACCGTGCTGTAAAGTATATCTCCTTGATTTATTTATTTTATAACTGGAAGTTTGTATTTTCTGACCCTCTTCACCTATTTTGTCTATCCTCCCCCTCCCCCATCTCCTGCCTCTGGCACCTACCAGTTTATTCTCTTTATCTATGAGCTTGGTTTCGTTTTATTTTGTTTTTGATTCCACATATAAGTGAGATCATTATAGTATTTGTCTTTGACTTATTTCACTTATCATAATGCTCTTAAGGTCCATTCATGTTGTTACAAATGGCAAGATTTCATTCTTCTTTTATGGTTAAGTAATTTTCCATTGTATATAGGTATACAACATTTTTGTGTTCACTCATCCATCAATGGACATTTGGGTTGTTTCATATCTTGGCTATTGTAAATAAGGCTGTAATGAACATGGGGTGCATATGTATTTTGAGTTAGTATTTTTGTTTTCATGGGATAAATACCCAGAAGTAAAATTGCTGAATCATATGGTACTTCTATTTTTATCTTTTTGAGGAACCCATGAACTATTTTCCATAGTCTCTGTAACAATTTACATTCCTACCAACAGAAAGGGTTCCCCTTTCTCCACATCCTTGCCAACTCTTGCTATTTATCTTTTTGATAATAACATTTTGACAGGTGTGAGGTGATCTCTCACTGTGGTTTTGACTTACATCTCCCTGATGATTAGTGATGTTGAGCACCTTTCCATGTTCGTGTTGGCCATCTGTATGTCTTCTTTGGAAAAATACCTATTCAGATACCCTGCTCATTTTTAGAAATAGGCTGGGTTTTTTTTTGCTACTAGCTTGTATGAGTTCTTTATGTATTTTGTATATTAACCCCTTAACAGGCATGTGATTTGCAAATATTTTTCTCCCATTCAGTAGGTTGCCTTTTCTTTTTTCTTTTCTTATTATCATGTTCAGTTAGCCAGCATATCATTAGTTTTTGATGACTAGTTCAATGACTCATTAATTGTGTATTACACCCAATGCTCATCACCACATGTGCTTTTTTAATGATTTTTTTTGTTGTGCAGATGGTCTGAAGTTTGACATAGACCTGTTGTTTATTTTTGCTTTTGTTGTGATTGTTCTTGGTGTAGGATTAAAGAAATCATTGCCAAAGCCATTGTCAGAGAGCTTACCACTTACATTTCCTTCTAGGATTTGCATGACTCAGGTCTTACATGTAAATCTTTAATCTATTTTGAGTTTATTTGTGTGTGTGGTGTAAGATAGTGGTCCAGTTTCATTCTTTTGTATCCACTCATCCAGTTTTCCCAACACATTTATTGAAGAGACTGTCCTTTCCCCATTGTATATTCTTGGCTTTGTCATTTTGTAAGTCATTTGACCATATACATGTGGGTTTATTCTGGGCTCTCTCTTCTGTTCCACATTGATCTATGTGGCTGTTTTAGGACAATACCATACTGTTTTGAATACTATAGCTCTTTAGTATCATTTGAAATCAGGGAATGCGAAACCTCTAACATTGTTCTTTCTTGAGATTGTGTTGGCTATTTAGGCACAAAAAATAATTTTTGATCATTAGTTTTCATTAGGACAAAAATCGAGTACAAATTTCCAGACACTTCTTGATTTTCTTGATTTTCTAATTTCTTTTACATTGGGAATATACTTGTAATTAGAAAAATTTGTTAAAGCTTTGCAGGGAAGAGATAACTCATATTTTAAAAATGAACTGGCCAGAGATGACCACATACTCAGATTATTCTTAAAAGACATGCTTAAATTAAAAGAATATGAGATATATTTTAGTTTGATTAGCTGTGCTGGCCCTGATTGTTACCAAGGGATATATTACTTTCTGTTTCAAATGTCAAATAACCATTTAATTATGACAGCCAGAGGACTTTCCAATTGTAGTTTTATAGACATACTATTATTACAACTGACTTTAAAAGAAAAGAAAGAAATACAAAGAGCTTAAATATACCTGTTACTAGGTGAGGGTAAAAGCCTGGGGGGAGGGGTGGGACTTTTTCTTCGGGAGGTTGCATGGCTGGTTATAGTCATGTCGCTTGCCAACTTTCTGTGTAAAAGGATGGCAGTTGGTCTAGGACAGTTATGGTTCTTGCTGTGTACTTTCTAAAGTCACGGGGAGGTAATACAGGCTACCTTCTCTTTCTCCTTTGGTCTCCCTTCCTTAGTTTCTCCCTGGCTTTCCCTACCCACACATGCATGGATTCGCTTTCTGATACAACCCCTTCACAACCAAACTTGGTATCTGCATCATATATTTTATCTGTTGCCACATAATCTATATCTGCCACACCAAAATGCAACTACAATGGAGGGAAAAGAACACTGGGCTAACTTCAGAGGCAGAAGCCTCTTCATCTACTCTACCCGCACTTGCCTGTCTATACAGTGGCCACCATAAGACACTTTTTATACGGTTATAACTTGGGAGATGAAATGCTCTACGTTTATCTGTTGGATTAGACTTGCTTGCATTTGACAAAAAGTAACAGTAAAATAGTAGCTTTTAACAAAATAGAAGTTTATTTCACTGGGAAATAGAAGTTCATTTATTTCCTTTATACAAGTCTAGAGACAGGCTGTCCAGGACTACACCTTGTGGAAGACTTTTGTGACCAGGAAATGCTTCAAATACAAAACAAATTTATGTAAATTGCCATGAGGCAACGTCACATACATTCACCCATTCACCAAATGTTTATTAACTACTTCCTGGAGACGTGGCCTGAGGACGGGCACCCCATACACTTGCTTAGATATTTCTTAGTCAATTTATGTTGTCTCCAAAGAAAAGGGTTTGAGGGATTCATATAGCTGTGATTCCCCCCCCCCCCATTTTGCTGAGCATGTGGGAACAAAATACCGCTAAGGTACTGTATCCCCTTCTTTGGGAGGAGGGAAAGAGAAAGAGGACATTGGAGCATGGAATAAATGGCTGCTCTCTACTCATTAGTATAGATTGCGTGTTCTGCCCTCCAGTCATAGATATCCTGTCTTTGTCATCAGTACTTCACATTGATTTAAATCTTGTGTCCTCACTTACTTTGGATATATGCCATTTTCCTTGTTTAAAGCACGTGTGCTGGATTAGGTCTTCATCCTCTGTCCTCTTCCTTTCACATAGGGAAAACTGTGTTTGAACAGGCATGTCTTTTATTTGGGAAGCAAAGATTTAAGTAGATGGATAGAGAGATCGATCCATGGGTGGATGGACAGACAGATGGATAAGCAGGCAAGCATGTGTAATCTAATCATCAGGAGGCATTGTCTCTTACTGGCTGTTTCGGGGGGGGGGGGAGGCGGCCAGAATGTGCAGGACCCCTAAGAAATAGAATCTAAAGTCCCAGGCTCAAGGTACTCAATTTGGAAGGAATTCAGAGATGTCTAATATCCTTCATCCTAATCTCTCAGGAATTGATGGTAGTGGCTTTCTTTTTTTAATCTTGTTTTATTATGAAAATGTTCAGAGTCAGAAAACAGCCACAAACCCACCACTGAGATGGAACAAACATGAACGCTTTGCCGCATTTCCTTTTAAAAAAAACACAAAATGAAATTTGATAGATGTAGAGCATTTCTCCCACATAAATACCTGGTCCCTGTGTTGTTCATGTCTTTGCAATAAGTCCCACCTTTTCTGTAACACCGTCCCTAGTCTTCCCATGTAAAACCAACCTCTCCATCAGCCTCTAACCTCTTCTTGCTAGCAGTTTTCACCACTTGACGTACGTAGTGTATTTATTTGTTTGTTTTCTCTCCGTCTTCCTCCATGGGCATGTCAGCTGCGTGAGAACAGGGTGTGGCTTTGTTCCTGATGAATTACCCGCATCTCCCACAAGGCTGACACAAGCGAGGACCTGGTGAACAGAGCTGAAGCCTCGTTTAGGCTTCCTGACCCATCAGCTCCCTCCCTGCCTCTCTCCCCAGGGTAAAACACTGTCCTGGAATTTTATATGTCTTTGCCATCCTTGTCTTTATATAATCTAATTTCATTTATTTCTGTGTGTGTGCAATGTGTATACATACTCTGGAACAAAAGACGGTGTTGTGCATCTTTTTTTTTTTAAATTTTATTTCTTTTTTGACACACACACACTCACAGAGATCACAAACAGGCAGAGAGGCAGACAGAGAGAGAGGAAGAAACAGGCTCCCTGCTGAGCAGAGAGCCCCGATGCGGGCCTCAATCCCAGGACCCTGAGATCATGACCTGAGCCGAAGGCAGAGGCTTTAACCCACTGAGCCACCCAGGTACCCAGTGTCGTGCATCTTTAAAAATATTGCGTATGCAAACTATTTGTATCTTCCATCACTAGCTTTTTCTCACTCAACATTATGTGTTTGAGATTTATCTGTGTGGATACACAAACATTTACTTCATATATTTCCTATTCCTACAAGATTCCTTTTAGAATTTTATCCCAGTGGGTCTATTTTTGGCCAGAGTCTTTTGTTTTTTAGTTGTTTTTAAAGATTTTATTTATTTATTTTAGAGAAAGAAAAAGAGAGGGAGAGGGACAAGCAGACTGCGCAGAGAACAAAGCCCAACCCGGGGCTGGATTCCACGACCCTGACATCCTGACCCAAGCTGAAACTAGGAGCTGGTTTTCCAACTGACTGAGCCACCCAGGGAGCCCTTGGCCAGATCCTTTTAGTATCAGGATATCACCTTTCTTTTGTCAGGGACTCTCTGAATTTGACCTGTGGCAACAATTGTACCAATTATAGAAATGGGTTAGAAAATGGATAATGTGGTAAATTTTATGTTACATGTATTTTACCATAATTAAAATATGTAAAAGCTTACACCAAATTATGTACTTGGGAAAAAATAAGTTAGAAGGGGAACCAAGTAATAGTATTCAATAAGAATTGTACTCTTTGTAAAAATAAAATCACCATAAATGGTGCTTTTCGAGAATGAATTTTACTCAACACCATTGAATACGTTTATTTATAAAATTCTCTTTTTCAAGGAGTTGTGATTTTGTTCTTGGTACTTTTATTTTTAGAGAGAGATAGATAGATGAGGAGGGACAATGGGAGAGGGAGAGAGAGAATCCCAAACTGAGTGTGGAGCCTGATGCGATGCTTGATCTCACTACTCTGAGATCATGACCTGAGCTGACACCAAGAGTTGGATGCTGGGCGCCTGGGTAGCTTAGCAGCTTAAAGCCTCTGCTTTCGGCTCAGGTCATGATCTCACAGTCCTGGGATCAAGGCCTGCATCAGGCTGTCTGCTCAGCAGGGAGTCTGCTTCTTCCTCTCTCTCTGCCTGCCTCTCTCCCTACTTGTGATCTCTCTGCCAAATAAATAAATAAAATCTTAAAAAAAAAAAAAAGAGTCGGATGCTTAAGCAACTGAGCCACCCAGGTGCCCCTTGATCTTAGTACTTTAGAAAACAGACTTCCCTCAAAGAAGACATACAGATGGCCAACAGGTACATGAAAAGGTGTTCAACATCACTAATCATAAAGGAAATAGAAATGAAGACAACAAGCTATCATCTCATACCTATTAGAATGGCTAATATTAAAAAGACAAATTGGTGCAGCCATGCTGGAAAACAGTATGGAGGCTCCTAAAAAATTTAAATATAGAATTACTCTATGATTTAGGAATCCCACTCTTGGGTATATTTCCAAAATAAATGAAAGGATCTTCTTGAAAAGGTATCTGCATTTCTATGCTCATAGCAGCATTATTATTATTATTATTATTTTTAAGATTTTATTTATTTGACAGAGAGAAACACAGCCAGAGAGGAACACAAGCAGGGGGAGTGAGAGAGGGTGAAGCAGGCTTCCTGCCGAGCCGGGAGCCCAAAGTGGGGCTCGATCCCGGGTCTCCGGGATCATGACCTGAGCCGAAGGCAGTCGCTCAACCAACTGAGCCACCCAGGCGCCCCAACATAGCAGCATTATTAACAGTAGCCAAGATGTGGAAACAAACTAGGTATCTTTGGATGGGTGAATGCATAAAGAAAGAAGATGGGATAGACACACCCACCCAGAGGAATATTATTCAGTGAAATATTATTCAGTTAAAAAAGAGGGTAGTCTGTCATTTGCAACAACATGGATGAATCTGCAGGAGTTTATGCTAAATGAAAAAAATAAACAGACTGAGAAAGACAAACTCTACATGGTCTCACTTATATGAGGAATCTAAAAATGAATGAGTGAATTAATGAATGAATGTAAATATGTGAGGGATAGATGTGTTAGGTCCATGGGGGGCATCTTTTCACAGTGTATATATCTATCAAATCATCATGTTGTACACTTTATTTTTTTAAAAAAGATTTTATTTATGTTGTACACTTTAAATATCTTAGCAATTTGTTACTTATAGCTTAATAAAGCTGGGGGAAAAAGAAAATGGAAGCTCCTCAGATAAATCACATATTTCAGTATATACTCTTTGCATATTAGTAAAACTAATGGCTTTTTTTTTTCAGGGAGGGAAAACTAGAGAAAAAAATATGTCAAGGGCTCTACAGTAATATTTAGAATTCTTGGTTTTTGACAAGATTGTAAAAATCAGAGAAATCGGTTTTTGCTGTAACATGACAATTTAGCTCTAGACATGGGTATAGAATAACTTCGGTGCCTGGGTTTTTCTTTAGTACACGTTTACGTATCCTTCTTCAGAGCTTCCTATTAAAAGAATACGTATTCGAGGACAAAGTTTGATTTTAAAAGCATTTTGTAGATTTTGTAGATAATATTGAAAAAGTTAAGAAAGATCTTACCATCTGTAATTTTGAATAATGACTCAGTAGCCCTTGGCTAAATGTGAAATTGTTCTGGAAAGATCACATGATTGTCCCTGTTTTGCATTTTGCTCATAAAAATCCATCAGAGCTATGAATGAATATCTTGTTTCTAGAGATGTAGTTAGACTTTAGTTAGCTATTTAGCAATGTCAAAACAGGTCTTGTTCTGCATTTCCTAAATTTGATTGGTATTTCCTTGAGCTCTAGTAAACTTGAATATTTAAAGACAATATTTAACACATAAGTGTAGTTTTACCTGAATGTGTTCTCTCTTTTCTTTTATTCAATCAGTAGACATTTACTGAGCACCTACCATATTCCTGGCATTGTGTGGGGGGCTGAGACTATCAGAGGAGTAAGACAGTGTTCCTGTCTCCCTGGGTTGTAGAGTCAGATGATTGAGACAGACATTTAATTGAGCTGTCAAAGGAAATGATCAGTGCTACAACAGAAGTAGAATCCTTCTGTCACAGCACACTCCCCGTGTAACCAGGACTCTTGGTGCAATAGATTGACCAACATCTGCTAACAGTGTCAGGAAGTGCAGGGATAGGTGTTGGGGGTCGGGGGCGATGGTGAGAGGAATTTTAAGCCTACCTACCATCTTTATCAACTTCTTTCTCCAAGCTACTACTAGTACAGGTAGCAATAATGATGGCAATTTATTATTTGGACAATTGCTCTTTCCGTTACCTTATATAAAGTATAACTAAAAAGATGTTTAGAAATTTTTAATGTTATTAAATTTAAAAAAGACTATTTTTTAGAGCAGTTTTAGGTTCATGCAAAATCGAGAGGAAGGCAGGGGATACCTGGGTGGCTCAGTTGGTTAAGTATCTGTCTTCGGCTCAGGTCATGACCCTGGGGTCCTGGGATGGAGCCCCACATCAGGCTCCTTGCTCAGCGGGGAGCCTGCTCCTCCCTCTGCCTGCTGCTTTCCCTGCTTGTGCCCTCTCTCTTTGTCAAATAAATAAATAAAATCTTTTTAAAAAATTGAGAGGAAAGCCACCACAAATGCATGGGCTCCCTCGTTATCAACATCCCCCAACAGACTGGGACATGTTACAGCTGACAAACCTGCATTTTTCACTTCTACACACAATTTCCACTCCAAAGTTCATAGTTTACAGTAGGATGTACTCTTGGTATTGTACATTCTAAGGGTTTTGACAAATGTACAATGACATGTAACCCCCATGCTAGTAACATGCTGAATAGTTTCACAGCCCTACAAGCCCTCTGTGCCCTGCCTATTCACCCCTTCCTCCCTTGTTTTATTGAATTTTATGTATAACCTAAGCAGAAAGAGTTTGCCTGAAGTACAAAAGCAGCTCCAACTAGACTGCTCCCCAGAGCCCTCCCAACACTTCTGGAATTACCACGGACAGTGTTTGCCCCTTTGGTCATCCATGCTTCTGTTTCAGAGCTGCTGTATTTAGCACAAATGCCCAAAGTTGATGTCAGGCTTTGTGGCATTAAATGCTGCATTTTAAAACCAAAGAGTGGAGTGGATGTGCTCATGGCCAACTCGTTGGTCACCATCCTCCCTCCCTCCTCACACACTGACCACATCTGTCTTTACAGAAAATTTGGGAGTCCCCAGACACAACCACCTCTGTGTTCCTGCGGGTTGGGGATTTTCTGTGCTCCAGATGTCTAATTACAATACAAACAGACCTATTTGCTTTTAGGGAAGCAAATGTTTTCTGTGTTCAACTAAGCTTGTAAAATTTCATTAAGAAGCTAATCATTAGCCCTGATTCAGTAAACACTGGATATTTGGCATGAATATTTTAACTTCCTATTTCCAAGCTGGCTCAGCCTTCTCAAGGGTACTGATTATCACCTAGGACTGATAATTTTTCAGTCACCTGTGCAGTTTTTCACTCTATCATCATGGACTGCCCTCCCCATCCCCATTCAACTGGGGAAGAAAACCAAGGCTCTCCTCAAGCCCCAGCCATGAAGCACTTGGTCCTCTTCTGCTCATTAGAGAACTTTTCTCTCACGGTCTAAATAGTGAATCTCACAGCTGCCTGATGCCATGTAGAGCAAGAGACTAAATTTTGCATTGTTTTCTAATTCAGCTTGAGATTGCCACAATTTTCCATTGTTCACATTTGCCTTTATAAACTTTTTTGCCTTTAACAAAGATCGGAGTTTTTCTTGGTGACATTAAATGTTTGTATAGGAAAATGTACTTAATATGAAGCGTTCATTTTCAAACCTGGGAAAGAGTAAAAGAGATAAATATGCACAAAGCTTAAAACAGTGGTGGGCACGATGGACTGGAGTGGTGGTACAAAGGTTTTCTTGGGGGAAGAATACATTAGATACCATTTTCCAAAGTGTGTTTCTCGGAGTCTCAAGCAAATCTGGCAAGTATTTAGAGGGGAAAAAAGAGGTTTTGTGGCTAAATAAAATTGGGAAGTCCTCCTCCTACAAAATTCTTTGTGTTTTAGTAACTTATGGTGCATATTGCCGTATTAAAGGCTGTGAGAATTTCTGCCATAAGAAAATTTGTTCAGCTTCCCTTTTTAAAAAAAAAAAAATTATTTATTTACTTATTTGAGAGAGAGAGCATGTGGGGGTGGGGCAGAGGAATAGGGAGAGGCAGGGAGAATCTCAGGCAGACTCCACACTAAGCCAGAGCCCAGCTCTGGACTGCACATGGGGCTCCATCTCATGACCCCAAGATCACAACCTGAGCCAAAATCAAGAGTCAGATGCCAGGCGCCTGGGTGGCTCAGAGGGTTAAGCCTCTGCCTCGGCTCAGGTCATGATCTCAGGGTCCTGGGATCGAGTCCCACATCGGGCTCAGCAGGGAGCCTACTTCCTCCTCTCTCTCTGCCTGCCTCTCTGACTATTTGTGATCTCTCTCTCTCTGTCAAATAAATAAATAAAGTCTTTTTATTTTTTTTTTTAAAGATTTTATTTATTTGACAGTGAGAAACACAGCGAGAGAGGGAACACAAGCAGGGGGTGTGAGAGAGGGAGAAGCAGGCCTCCCGCTGAGCAGGGAGCCCGATGTGGGACTCGATCCCGGGTCTCCAGGATCATGACCTGAGCCGAAGGCAGTCGCTTAACCAACTGAGCCACCCAGGCATCCCAATAAAGTCTTAAAAAAAGAAAAAAATAGTCGGATGCCTACCAACTACGTCACCCAGGCACCCTGTTTCTTGAACACAGTGTTTTGCAGAGTCATTTGGCTACAAATGCCTACTTCTTTTTTTTCTTAATTTTAATCTCTCACCTGGAATTGACCTTCAGAACTGTTACTTTATTGTGGAATGAGAGTCTCTGGGATAGTCTAGGGCAGTAGTTCTTTTCTCTTTTCTTTTCTTTTTTTTAAATTTATTTTATTTCTTTCTATAATCCAGCCACCCTATCCCAACCCCCTTAGCCCCCAGCAACCCTCAGTTTGTTTCCTAAGATTAAGAGTCTCTTATGGTTTGTCTCCCTCCCTGGACCCATCTTCTTTCTTTTTTTTCCCCTCCCTACTTCACACGACCCCCTGCTCTTCCTCTCAAATTCCTCATATTAGAGAGATCATATGATAATTGTCTTTCTCTGATTGACTTATTTTACTCAGCATAATACCCTCCAGTTCCATCCATGTCATTGCAAATGGAAGGATTTCATTTTTTGATGGCTGGATAGTATTCCATTATGTATGTATGTATGTGTGTGTGTGTGTGTGTGTATATATATATATATATATATATATATATATATATATATATATATATATATATCTCACATCTTCTTCATTTATCTACCTATCTATCTATCTATATTTCACATCACATCTTCTTTATCCTCTTTATCCACTCATCTGTTGATGGACATTTAGGTTCTTTCCATAGTTTGGCTATTGTGGACATTGTTGCTGTAAACATTTGGGTGCATGTGCCCCTTTGGGTCCCTACATTTGTGTCTTTAGGGCAGATACCCAGTAGTGCAATTGCTGGGTCATAGGGTAGCTCTATTTTCAACTTTTTGAGGAATCTCCATACTGTTTTCCAGAGTGGCTCCACCAGCTTGCATTCCCATCAACAGTGTAAGAGGGTTCCATTTTCCCCACAACCTTGCCAACATTTGCCGTTTCCTGACTTTTTAATTTTAGCCATTCTGACTGGTATCAGGTGGTATCTCATTGTGGTTTTAATTTGTATTTCCCTGAGGCTGAGGGATGTTGAGCACTTTTTCATGTGTCTTTTGGCCATTTGAATGTCTTCTTTGGAGAAATATCTGTTTATGTCTGCTGCCTGTTTCTTGATTGGATTATTTATTCTTTGGATATTGAGTTTGATAAGTTCTTTATAGATTTTGGATACTAGCCCTTTATCTGATATGTCATTTGCAAATATCTTCTCCCATTCTGTTGGTTGTCTTTTGGTTTTGTTGATTGTTTCCTTTGCTGTGCAAAAGCTTTTGATCCTGACGAAGTCCCAATAGTTCATTTTTGCCCTTGCTTCCCTTGCCTTTGGCAATGTTTCTAGGAAGAACTTGCTGTGACTGAGGTTGAAGAGGTAGCTGCCTGTGTTCTCCTCAAGGATTTTGATGGATTCCTGTCTCACATTGAGGTCTTTTATCTATTTTGAGTCTTATTTTTATATGTGGTATAAGGAAATGGTCCAGTTTCATTGCGGGTGGGTGTCCAATTTTCCCAAGACCACTTATTGAAAAGACAGTTTTCCATTGGACGTTCTTTTCTGCTTTGTCAAAGATGAGTTGACCATCGGGTTGAGGGTCCATTTCTGGGCTCTTTATTCTGTTCCATTGATATGTGTCTCTTTTTGTGCCTGTACCATACTGTCTTGATGATTACAGCTTTGTAATAAAGCTTGAAGTGCGTAATTATGATGCCGCCATATTTGGTTTTCTTTTTCAACATTCCTCTTGCTATTCAGCTTCTTTTCTGGTTCTGTATAAATTTTAGGATGATTTGTTCCATTTCTTTGAAAAACACCTGATGTTTTTTTGGTAGGAGTTGTATTAAATGTGTAGATTGCTTTAGGTAGCATAGACATTTTCACAGTATTTGTTCTTCTAATCTATGAGCATAGAATGTTTTTCCATTTCTTTCTGTCTTCCTCAATTTTTTTCATAGTTTTCTGAGTACAGATTCTTTGCCTCTTTGTTTAGGTTTATTCCTAGGTACCCTTTGGGTGCAACTGTAAATGGCATTGGCTCCTTAATTTCTCTTTTTTCTGTCTTGCTGTTTGTGTCTAGAAATGCAACTGATTTCTGTGCATTGATTTTATATCCTGACACTTTACTGAATTCCTGTATGAGTTCTAACAGTTTCGGAGTGGAGACTTTTGGGTTTTCCACATAAAGTATCATATCATCTACAAAGAGTGAGAATTTGACTTCTTCTTTGCCATTTTGGATGCCTTTTATTTCTTTTTTGTTGTCTGATTGCTGAGCCTAGGACTTCTAGTACTATATTGAATAGCAGTGGTGATAGTGGACAACCCCGCCGTGTTCTTGACCTTAGGGGGAAAGCTCTCAGTTTTTCCCCATTGAGAATGATATTCGCTGTGGGTTTTTCATAGATGGCTTTGATGATATTGAAGTATGTATACTCTCTCCCTACACTGTGAGGAATTTGATGAAGAAAGGATGTTGTACTTTGTCAGCATCTATTGAGAGGATCATATGGCTTTTGTCCTTTCTTTTTTTCTTTTTTTTTTATTGTTACTTAAATTTTTTTTCCAGTGTTCCAAGATTCATTCCCCATTCCCCACACCCAGTGCTCCACACAATAGGTGCCCCCAGTACCCGCTACCAGGCTCTCCCGTCCCTCCACTCCCCTCCCTCCAAGTCCCTCAGTTTGTTTCTGTGTCCAAAGTCTCTGTTGTTTCATTTCTCTCCCTGGATTACACTAGTTCCCATTTACTTTCCTTCTCCCACTGTCCTCCAGGTTACCCCTCATGCACCACAAGTAAGTGAAACCATGTGATACTTGACTTTCTCTACTTGGCTTATTTCACTCAGCATAATCTCTTCCAGTCCAGTCCATATTGCTACAAAAATTGGATATTCATCCTTTCTGATGGATTTTGTCCTTTCTTTTATTAATGTACTGTATCACATTGATTGATTTGTGATGTTGAACCAACCATCAGCCCAGGAATAAATCACACTTGGTTGTGGTGAATAATCATCTTAATGTACTGTTAGATCCTATTGGCTAGTATTTTGGTGAGAATTTTTGCATCAGTGTTCATCAGGATATTGGTCTGCAATTCTTTTTGATGGGGCCTTTGGTTTTGGGATCAAGATAATGCTGGCCTCATAAAATGACTTTGAAAATGTTCCTTCCATTTCTGTTTTTTGGAAGAGTTTCAGGAGAACAGGTATTAATTCTTCTTCAAATGTTTGGTAGAATTCCCCTGGGAAACTGTCTGGCTCTGGGCTCTTGTTTGTTGGGAGATTTTTGATGACTGGTTCAATCTCCTTATTGGTTATGGGTCTTTTCAGGTTTTCTGTTTCTTCCTGGATCAGTTTTGGTAGTTATATATGTCTCTAGGAATGCATCCATTTCTTCCAGATTGTCTAATTTGCTGGCATATAGTTGCTCATAATATGTTCTTATAATTGTTTGTATTTCTTTGGTGTTGGTTGTGATCTCTCCTCATTCACTTATGATTTTATTAATTTGGGTCCTTTCTCTTTTCTTTTTGATAATCCGGCCAGGGATTTATCATTCTTGTTAATTCTTTCAAAGAACCACCTCCTAGTTTTGTTGATTTGTTCTACCATTTTTTGGTTTCTATTTCATTGATTTCTGCTCTAATCTTTATTATTTCTCTTCTCCTGCTGGGTTTAGGTTTTCTTTGCTATTCTTTCTGCAGCTCCTTTAGGTGTAGGGTTAGGTTGTGCACTTGAGACCTTTCTTGTTTCTTGAGAAAGGCTTTTGTTGCCATATACTTTCCTCTTAGGACTGCCTTTGTTGTGTCTCAAAGATTTTGAACACTTGTGTTTTCATTTTCATTTGTCTCCATGAATTTTTTAAATTCTTTTTTAATTTACTGGTTGATGCATTCATTCTTTAGTAGAATACTATTTAGCCTCCATGTATTTGAGTTCTTTCCAGCTTTCCTCTTGTGGTTAAGTTCTAGTTTCAAAGAATTGTGGTCTGAAAATATGCAGGGAGTGACCCTAATCTTTTGGTACTGGTTCAGACCTATTTGTGACCCAGGATGTGATCTCTTCTGGAGATGTTCTATGTGCACTAGAGAAGAATATATATTCTGTTGCTTTGGGATGGAATGTTTTGAATGTATCTGTGATGTCCATCTGGTCCAGTGTGTCATTTAAAGTCTTTATTTCCTTGTTGATCTTTTGCTTAAATGATCTGCCTGTTTCAGTGAGGGGGGTGTTAAAGTCCCCTACTATTACTGTATTATTGTCAATGTGTTTCTTTGATTTGGTTCTAATTGGTTTATATAACTGGCTGCTCCCATATTAGGGGCATACAGAATTGTTAGATCTTCTTGTTGCACAGACCTTTTTGGTATGATATAGTGTCCTTCCTCATCTCTTGTTATAGTCTTTGGCTTAAAATCTAATTTGTATGATATAAAGATTGCCACACCAGCTTTATTTTGGTATCTTTATATTAAAGATATATATATATCTTTATATTGTGGTAAATTGTTTTCCGCCCCCTCACTTTAAGTCTGGATGTGTCTTTGGGTCTAAAATGAGTTTCTTGAAGACAGAATATCGATGGGTCTTGATTTTTTAATTCATTCTGATACCCTATGTCTTTTGATTGGGGCATTTAGCCTATTTACATTCAGGGTAACTACTGAAAGATATGAACTTAGTGCCATTTTATTGCCTGTAAGGTGACTGTTACTGTATATTGTCTCTGTTCCTTTCTGGTCTGTTACTTTTAGGCTTTCTCTTTGCTTTGAAGACCCCTTTCAATATTTCCTGTAGGGTTGGTTTGGTGTTTACAAATTCTTTTAGTTTTTGTTTGTTCTGGAAGCTTTTTAACTCTCCTTCTATTTTCAGTGACAGCCTAGCTGGATATCATATTCTTGGCTGCATATTTTTCTTGTTTAGAGGTCTGAATATACCATGCCAGTCCTTTCTGGTCTGCCAGGGCTCTGTGGACAGGTCTCCTGCCAATCCAATATTTCTGCCATTGTATGTTACAGACCTCTTCTCCTGAGCTGCTTTCAGGATTTTCTCTTTGTCACTGAGACTTATAAGTTTTACTACTAGATGACAAGGTGTGGACCTATTTTTATTGATTTTGAGAGGGGGTTTCCTGTGCCTCTTGGATTTTGATGCTTGTTCCCTTTGGCAAATTAGGGAAATTCTCTGCTGTAATTTGCTCCATATACCTTCTGCCCCCCTTTCTCTTTCTTCTTCTGGGATCCCAGTTATTCTAATATTTTTTCATTTTAGAGTATCACTTATCTCTCAAATTCTCCAGTCCAGTAGTTGTTTGTCTTTCTTTTTCTCAGCTTCTTTATTCTCCTTCATTTGGTCTTCTGTATCACTAATTCTCTCTTCTGCCTCATTTATCCTAGCAGTAAGAGCCTCAATTTTTGATTGCACCTCATTAATACTTTTTTAAAATTTCAACTTGGTTAGATTTTAGTTCTTTCATTTCTCCAGAAAGGGATTCTCTAGTATCTTCCATGCTTTTTTTGAGCCCAGGTAGCACCTTGATAATTGTCATTCTGAACTCCAGTTCTGACATATTACTTATGTCCTTATTGATTAGGTCCCTAATCATTGGTACTGCCTCTAGTTCTTTTTTTTCTTAGGTGAGTTTTTCCGCCTTGTCACTTTATCCAGATGAGAATAGACTAATGAGAGAACAAAATACTAGAAGGGTAGCAATGACCCCAGAAAAATATACACTAGCCAAATCAGAAGAGACCAGAAATCAGGGGGAGAAGAAAGGAAAAAAAATCTATCTTTATCTCTATCTCTATTTATATGTATGACTAGCCTGGTGAATAGAACAGAGCCACACACTTGATTTTGGGTGTATTTTGGTTTGTTAGAGGAAAATGCCTCCCAAAATTTTAAAGAAAGAGAAACTTATATATGTACAAAAATAAGGGTATACATGATGAAGGGATGGAATATGACTGTAAAGATGAAAATTAAAAAAGATTCTAGAAAAGGAATTGATAAGATAAGAAGTTGGTTGAAAAAAGAAAAAAAAAGAGGAAAGAATGTGATGAGGCTGGAGACTAGAACAAAGCCATGCACTAGATTTAGGGTATATTTTAATCTATTAGAAGAAACTGTATCCCAAAGTTTTAAAGAAAGAAAAACCTATATGTTTATGAAAAATAAGCTTAAATACCATGAAGGGATAGAATATGACTAAAATAATGAAAATTAAAAAATATTTTTTTAAAAAAGGTATTGATAAGATAAAATAGTTAAAAATGTTAAAATAAGAAAGAGAAAAATATTAACAAGTAGAATAAGAAAAAAATAAAATTAAAAAAATTTAGTTTGAAAGACTAAAGAATCATGGGAAAAAGCGATGAATTCTATGTGGCGTGTTCCCCTAGCTCTGGAGTTCTGCAATTCTCATTGATGGTTGAACTTGGTCTTGGCTGGATGTTCTTACTGATCTTCTGGGGGAGGGGCCTGTTGTATTGATTCTCAAATGTCTTTGCCTGAGACAGAACTGCCCCGCCCTTGCCAGGGGCCAGGCAAGGCAATCTGCTCAGGTTTGCTCTTGAGAGCTTGTATTCCCTGAATGTTTTCCCTACAGCTTTGGAGGACAGGAATGAAGATGGATGCCTCCCAATCTCTGGCCCAGAGGAGCCCAGAGCTTGGCCCCACTCCTCAATGCGCCCTCAGAGAAAAGCAATCAATCATGCCTATCTCCCTGGTCTTCTGCCACACTCTGTGCTCACCTAGCTTGTGACCAAGCATTTCTATCTCTGGCTCACTGCCCCATTTGGAGTCTCCAAACCTAGACGAATACTGAAGTGTGTTCCCGTGCTACTCCTCCCGGTGGAGGAAGGAGGGCATTTCCCCCGATCTGTCATTTTTGGGGTTCCTGCTCAAAGAGCAGTGGTCCGACTGCACCTCAGATCACGGTTTAAGGTAACCCTGAGCTGAGAACCTCCTCCTCTGCTCCGTCTCTGCAGCCGGCCTCCCCGCTCTCATACTTGGGAGCTCTGCCATGCTCAGGCAGCCCGGATCCTTCTGTGACCCTGAGGGTCCTGAGACCACACTATCAGTGAGGGTTCTACCCCCCACCCCTCCACCCCCACTTAGCTTCTGGGGCAACATCTGTCGGTGGAGCAGACTTCTAAGGGTTCTGATTTTGTGCTCTGCTGCTCTACTGCTCGCCAGGAGTCAGCCCCTCCCCCCATGGTCTGTCTTCCCAAATGTCTTCTCAGATTCAGTTCTCTGCATATCCTATCTTCCAGAAAGTGGTCGTTTTTGTCTTATTAGAATTGCTGCTCTTCTTCTCTTTGATCTCCTGTTGAGTTTGTAGGTGTTCTGACTGGGTTGATAACCATCTAACTGAACTCCTGGGACCCGATGATATCTAGGTCTCCTACTTCTCCTCCATCTTTCTCCTCCAGTTACCTAGGGCAGTGTTTCTTGAACCTGAGTGTGCATCAACATCCTGGAGGGCTTGTTAAAATACAGGTTGCTGGGTTTAACCTCCAGAGTTTCTGATTTGAGAAGTCCAGGGTGGGTTGAGAATGTGTACTTCCAATAAGATCCCAGGGCATGCTGCTGCTGCTGGTGGGGCCCACACTTGGAGAAGAACTCATCTGTGGTTTGGAAGGAAAACAAAAGTTCCAGGGGGTAGTGGTGGTATGACAGGGGTGCTGCTGGACAGTGTGCCTGTTATTGTATGCCTGTGGTGTCTACTGACCGAACCTGCTGTGTTCCAGGCACTGTGTGAGGTGCTGGGGATGCAGGGACGGGTGGCGGACGCCGGCCCGCTCTTTGCCTTCAGGAGCTTCTGGGGTAGTAGAAAGACAGGCGGTAGTAAGCAGGCACAGGAAATGAGTCCAAATGGTCCAAATAAATTGGGAAGACCCCTGCAAAGGAAACTAACTGTGTTCTGACACTACAAACACAGTAACTGGCCTTTTGCTGGTTCACAAAAGAAATGATATTAGAGTTTCAGAAACATTCTTATTAGAGAGCTGCCCTATATATCACAACTCAGTGGCTGCCTGGTTGCCCTGAGTTAGAAAACAAATAAGGCCATTTTACGCTAAACTTAATGTTGTCTTTCTCTAATAATTCAGAGAGTGGTTCAGATTCTCACAGAGACCTTTACTGTTGCTGGATAACAAACCACACCACAATTTACGGGTGAAAACAGCCATTTTATTATGCTCATGGATTTTGTGGGATAAGAATTAAGACAAGGCACAGCAGGCTAGCTTGCCCGTGTTCCATGATGTCTGGGCTCAGCTTGGGGGACTTGACAGATGGGGGCTGGAGTCATCTGGAGATATCTTCACTCCCATGTCTGACAAGTGATGCTCGCTGTCAGTGTGCGTGCCTACACATGGCCTCTCCACCGGGCATGCCCTTCACAGCAGGGCGCCTACAGGGCCGAGGACCCTCTGATACAGCAGCTCTGGGCTCCAAAGGGGAGTCATCGTTGCAAAAATCTTGAATCTCTAAATTATACAGGACAAGTAGCCGAATCCATGTTCTGCTTCACAGAATGCTAGATCAGAAAGGGATTGCTGTGCTCAGTATGCTGCCTCAGGGATAATCTGACCTCGGGGAAGAAGAGTCTGGTAAAAGGGAAGAGCTGGATGTTTTGCATTAAACCAGGTGACAAGGATATTCTTATTTTGGCTGTGAGCCGTCATGGGGTAAACAAGTATTTTTCCATTCTCTTCCACTGGCCCAGCCCTGAGAGGTGAAGCAGCCAAGCAGAGTTCATGCTTACTGGATCCTAAAAGGATGTTTATAAACTAGGACATATAAGAACAGGTTTGAGTTATTTAAATAATACATGGACACAGATTTCCCAATACCTCTACTCTTAGGTCCGTTCTGATGGGCTTCGTCCATCAGCTAGCCATGCACAGTGCTGCAAATTTGGAAATTATTCTTGATATGGGTTTTGGGCAGCCCCCAATGATTGTAACATACTAGTCTAAGTTAGATGCTCCAGCCCTAAGATAAGATCCTGGATCTAAGGCGGCAGATTCCAAAAAGGGAAGTAAAGACAACCCAGGAAGTGTGCAAGATGATTCACTGGGGGCAGTAAAATACCTACTACTTTTTTTTTTCTTTGTACACTGAGTGTGGACCTTGAGCTCATAACATGAGATCTAGACCTGTGTTGAGATCGAGTCAGATGCTCAACTGATTGAGCCACCCAAGCACACTTGAATATCTATTTCTATCTCTTAAAATTTTTTTAAAAAGATTTTATTTATTTATTTGACAGAGAGAGATCACAAATAGGCAGAGAGGCAGGCAGAGAGAGAGGAGGAGGCAGGCTCCCTGCCAAGCAGAGAGCCCAATGCGGGCCTCGATCCCAGGATCCTGAGATCATGACCTGAGCCGAAGGCAGAGGCTTTAACCCACTGAGCCACCCAGGTGCCCTCTCTTAAAATTTTTTAAATATATATTTTTGTGTACATCTTATAGAATCTTAAATATAATAGTGATTTTATGAAATTTATGAATCACTAGATAAATAAGTAATTTTGTTTATGCTCAAGAAGTTGCTTTTTTCATTGATGTGGCATTTATCCCTTATAGCTAATAATATTGAAACTTTATAATGCATACAAATCACCTGGAGAAACATGATTTTTCTCTGCTCAGTGCTTAGACTTTGGGAAATTGATCCACACTATCTAAGCTCACTGGAGACTGATTTATAAACAAAAATGCCAAATTTATAATTTTCTGATGGCTTGAGAACTAAATTTATCATTTATACATATTAGGCTTTTTTTCTTGGATGAATTAATTTCCCTGAGGATGTGAAATATCAGACAAAAGGCTTGATGAACCTTAAACTAGGAAGAAAATTTGGGGTTCCTAAATGCTATTCACAGGAAGCCAATACAGCGCAGTAGTGGGTTATTCTTGCGGTAGGATAGTGGCTAACAGTGTGCGCTCTAGTGGCCAGACCACCTGTCCAGGTGTGACTCAACAGCCTTCCAGCTACACTGTGACCGTGGGCTAAGTAAGGAACCTCTCTGTGCCTTTTTCTCCATCTGTAAAATGCGGACACTCATAGTTCCTACTCACTCTGAGCATAATCCACGGAAAATGCTTAGATCAGGGCCTGGCATGTGCTAAGAACCCAATCACTGTTAGTGATTCTTCTCTGTTCTAAGCATATTTCTTTCTAAAGAATTTCCTTTTCATCTAGAATCAGCAACTCCTGGAGGCATAGTCTTACCACTGAACATCCTTCTTTCAATATGCCTCAATTTTGTTTGTTGCCTCGTTATTTCAGCATCTGAATCCTGTATGGTACCGGGATTCCTTTTGTATCCCCAGAGCCTACCACAATGCCTAGCTCTGAAACACAGTTCCTAGCAGCTGAGGGCTTTGCATGTGCCTCAGAGCAGGTCTTTGGATTGCAGTTCATTTGGTCCAAATTGTATTGCTTTTGGCCAAAGACATGAGCAGACCGACAAAGAAAAATATAGATCCCAGTTGCCAACTCAGAAGCTTTGGAGTCTTGCAGCAGTTCTGGTGTGCGAAGAGGGCGCTGCTGGGGGGAAGGGAGAGCGGCGCAGACCCAGAGCATTCGTGTGCGCTGATAAAGACATCCAGATTTAGATTTTAAAAATTTCTATGCGGACCAAGCGAGATCTCTGAACAAATTTGGGGGTCTAAGTTTTGAGCTCTGGTGTAAATTAAAATAGGGTGAGATAAAAATGTACAAATATATGTATTATTGCCTCTGCTACAGTATGAATTAAAGGGCTAGAACAGTGTCATTTCTCTTGTGTGAAACCTCTCTCTTTGGGCCCATTGTAGGGATGGTTAGACCGTCCTTCTCATTTCATAAAATGAGTCAAATCATTTATATAATTAGTATGTCAAGCTCATTATTGAGAATAAGACCAAGTGTCAATGCTGCTATGTGTAAATAAGGGCTCCTAGTTCCTGCTGAACTTTTCTCTCACTGGGTAAGCTTTGGGGTGAAGGTTTCCTGATGCCAGCGACTTCTCTCTTCAGTAATGCTTGTGCAGATTGTATTTAATGGTGAGTCACTCCCAGGAAAACTCAAGCATTTGTCTGATCTGTTTATTGTCTTTTAGACACAGAACTACATTTTCTGAGTTTCTCTGGACTTTAGGGGCTCTTCTTACCAATCTCTCTAACTAGCTGCTCACAGGTGCTTGCTCACAGGAGATGAGACATATCTTGTGACCCACTCGCTGTGGTTGGGACTCACTCCGCTTTTCTGTCACCCCAGTAATTACAAGGGTCTGTGGCAGCAATGAGAATTTGTTCCCCAAAGATGAAAGACTCGTCCGTTCAGCTCTCTGGCAGGTGTCACCTCCCACAGTGTTGAGCACATTTTGATTTTGTTCATCTGATCCTATGCATCTTTCCTCACAGGACCTGCTAGAGAGGATGTTTATGTGGCCCTTGGACATATTTTCTCTCCTCCTGTTTGGATAGTGCCATCTTGATTGCCCTGGAATTCAGTTGAACATGGATCGGACACCTTCACCTCCCCCACCTCTGTCCCCAGCCTGTCTTCTCTCCCTCCGTTCATCAGCCAGCCAGAATGGGCTTATTGGAGAAAGAGTGAAAACATAGATTAAATAAAACTGGGCAGGGGTACCTAGTTGGCTCAGTCAGTTAAGCATCTGTCTTCGGCTTAGGTCATGATCCCGGGGTCCTGGGATTGAGTTCCATGTCCCATTGCTCAGTGGGAACCTGCTTCTCCCTCTCCCTGATGCCCCACCACGCCTCCTCCCCTCCGGCTTGTACTCTCTCTCTCTCTGTCAAGTAAGTAAGCCATTTTAGGGGTGGAGAAAATTAGGAGGAAGCAGGCTTGGCCTTGTTTCAAAGCTGTTTGTGATCAAAAGTACAGCACAGGGAATCTAGTCCATGATATTGTAATAACGTGGTATGGTGACAGATGGCAACTATCCTCACCATGGTGAGCACCGTGTGACGTACAGAATTGTTGAACCACTATGTTGTGCACCTGGAGCTAGTACAACATGGTCTGTCAATTATACTTCAATAATAATAATAAAATATATATATATATATATTTTTAAAGATTTTATTTATTTGACAGAGAGAAACACAGCCAGAGAGGGAACACAAGCAGGGGGAGTGAGAAAGGGAGAAGCAGGCTTCCCACCCAGCAGGGAGCCCGATGTGGGACTTGATCCCTGGTCTCCGGGATCATGACCAGAGCCGAAGGCAGTCGTCCAACCAACTGAGCCACCCAGGCGCCCCCCCCCAAAAATATGTTTTTTTAATTGTTTGGCCATCTCAGAACCTTCAGTTCTTCAGAGTTCCTATTTTGTTGCTCTCAACTGGGGCTTTGGTCCTACACCTTACTTACCCAGTATGCAGGAGGGCTTGCTAAGAAATAAGCCAAATAGAAAAAGTCAAGTATCACATGGTTTCACTTACTTGTGGTGCATAAGGGGTAATATAGAAGACAGTAGGAGAAGGAAAGGAAATGGGAAGTAGGGTAATTCAGAGAGAGAAAGGAAACATGAGAGACTTTGGACACAGAAACAAACTGAGGGACTTGGAGGGAGAGGGTCGGGAGATGGGAGAGCCTGGTGGTGGGTATTGAGGGCACCTATTGCATGGAGCACTGGGTGTGGGGCATAAGCAATGAATCTTGGAACACTGAAAAAATGAAATTAATTTAAAGTCAAGAAAAAAAAAGAAGAAGAAGCTGGGAACAAGAAGCTAGGGGGTTCAGCTAACGTTCCTTATCAGTGCAGCTCTCCTGTGCCCCCCTCTAATGAAGGCTGCCTGCTGCTGAGTTCCAATTCCTGTGAGACCTCACCTACAATAAGGCCTTAATGTCCATATCCAGGCCACAAATAGCAGTTCCTGGGAATCTAGTGACTTGTGGAAGTACGGAAAAAAGCACTGGATTTTTAAAAAATGTGGAATATTTATTTTCTTGTCTCTAGCTAGCCCAAACTTGTGTGTGAAATGATCAGAGGCTCCCATTAAAATCAAACTGCTGGTTTGGTTCCAGGCATGGGAAATCTGGATGTTGGAACAGAGTCATAGAAAGTAGAAGGCGTGGGTGGGTAGCTTGATTAACAGGCCAGTGCAGGCCCAGTGCTGGGGAAGGGTGCTGGAGATGGAGAACACTAACATGATTTATTACAAAGGAGAGGGCTGATGAGAGTACAGTGGGGGGAGTGGTTCCATCAAAGTGCTTCGTAAAGGACAAGAAAAGGAAGCAGGGTCACAGAGGGTACCTAACTCTTTTACATTCTTCAGGAATTCCCCAGAAGGATGAATTCCCCAGAGGCTGAGGTGGGCTGGGAGACCCACATCCCAGAACAACTGTGTCACTCAGCTGAGACCAGAGTTCCTACAGAAATTTGATTCAGAGGGTTAGAAATGACTTTATTTTCAACCTGTTTGAGTGGGGGCTTCCTACATCCCTCCGGTCCCTGGAGGTCTGGCCTCGGATACTCCCAGCTGTGTCTGGGTAGCAGGACCCTCTCTGGGAGCACAAGATCAGGAGTGCCGGGAAGAAGGGGCTGAAGTGGAAGGGAGGGAGGCGCAGCTGTGTGTTCCCAGAGTTCCCAGAAGTGCCTGACACAGGAAGCCTTTTTCCTCTGTCCTCTTGGCCACACTGTAGGGTCAGGCAGGTCATGCACTTCCCCCAGCCGAAGCGCAGCCCTCAGGAGAGCCTTCCCCACAGCACGGTCTCTCTGTGGAAGAAGGGCAGGCTTTGGCTCCACTCTGAGCTTGTGCCGTGATGAAGGCCATCCTCGTCCACCTACACACAGGGTCCATTTTCCACGGGAGGAGAAGGTCATCCTGCAACAGGATTCCCACACCTCCCACTGCTCCCCTCCCTGCAGCCCTCCCCTACTTCCAAGTCTCTCACCTGCACCCCTGCCACAGGGCACTGGCTTTCCTGGCCCTAGGCTCTGCTCAGTCTTAGTCACCTGCTTCTTCCTCATTTTCTCCACCTCTAAAATGGCTTACTTTTTAGGCCTCAACCTGCCCCAGGCCCTCCTAGCAATGCTTTCCAAGCACTGTCTCTCTGAAATAGTAGTCCCTTCCTCCATGGTCCCCGGGCTTTGTTTAGACTTTGTTGACTCTGCCTTGGATTTTAACCACCTCTGAGGATGGCCCAGTACAATCTGGTGGGTTCTAGAGGCAGAAGGACCCTGTCCAAGGACTGACCCTGCCATCTAGAACTATATGACCTCAGGCAAGTCACTGGACCCTCCTCTGTGCCTCTGTTTCTTTGTCTGTAAAGTGGGAATAAAAATACAACCTACCTCCTGGGAATATGTGAGATGGAAGGAAATTCAGCTCATGAAGGCCTTAGCACAGTTCCTAGTATTTGGTGAGCAATCAACAAATGCTGTCCAGTATTATTATTATTTTTTAAGATTTTATTTGTTTGACAGAGAGTAAAGTGGGGGGAGGGCAGGCATCAGGGATGTTCTTAATTACACTTGATTTAAAAAAATTAATTTATTCATTTAAAAAAATCCTTACGTCTGAAGTCCCTGCTTCTTCTCAGGAGGGAACTGTTTTGTGTTGAATGTCTCAAAGCATCATGCTTCCATATTTCCATTCATCTGAAACTTGCCTTTGGGCCATGGGGTCACCACAGTCAGCAGTCGTGGCTTTGGTGAGGAAAAGGTAGAAGCAGCTCATCAGGGTCATGGCAGTAAGAGATCCAGATCCAGTAAAATGGTGCTTAAGAAGTAGGCCAGTGGTCATAGAGCTCTGTGTTTTCTTTAGTGGTATTCAGGGAGTGGAAGCCTAAACATCTTGTCACATTTAGGATGGGAAGAGAGCATGTCAGAACAGTAATGCTTAAAACCCAAGCGTATCTTCTTAAGGGTAAATTGGGGAGTGATCTAAGAATACCATTCATTGATTTAAGGATTACATGGAGGAAAATATCACATGTCAGAATATCCTGTGGGCCAAGCCATTTAGCCTGGTAGATCACTAATGGTGATGGGATCCTCTGGGGGATTTCAAGGCTGAGCATGAAGCCCATCACTGGTTATGGGACTAGTAGATAGGAAGTGGATGACGGAGGAGTAGTTCTTCCAAGTCATGAGATCACGGCAATGCGTGAGCTGCTAAGTTTCCCTATCTGTAGGAAATAGAAGGCTGATGTGCTAGTGAGATATGCCTGGGTCTATTCCATCTTCAGGTCAAATTGCCCAGAGAGGGACACAAAGACCTCAAGTCTAGAGCATCCAAGAAGTAATGCCCAGGACCCTCATCTGATTGAACTCCTTGTCTTTTTTTTATATTCCAGTCATTATTTTATAATTCATTGGGAAAATTAATCAATATGTCATGATTTAATGCTTAGACCATGTTCAGAAATATATATGGTATGCAAAGCAGGGTATATTTAAATTAAAAATAACTTGCTCCCATAAATACATAAGTTCAATAGAGAGAAGATGATAATTACAAGAAACAACCACCCAAACGTGTATTAGTATTTAATCCATCAATGGAACACCATATCCCTTTTTCTACTCTGGTATTGAGTACAGGAGTATATTCTAAAAGAAAACCCCATTCTTGTTTTCTCTATGGTGCCAGAAGCCAGATTGTTGAGTGAGGAGCCTAAGGGGGTCTTAACCCACATGAAAAGGTACTAGTTAGCTGGGAAATACAATGATTCAGAGTTGGTTTGGGGAAAAATATCGCTTACAGCCCAAGTTTATGAAGGCCAAGTGCATCCCTGGTCACCATTTTCTCTGATGGTTGTTCTCAAGTGGTGTAGGTTTATTTGGGATTTCCTGGAGGTGGAGAGGAACATCTCCCATATCCCCTGTCTTCAGGAAGCACTGTTAAATAATCTTCTCTAGGTCCTAGGACCACTACTATCAGTCTGTAATTAAGGGGCTTGAGAAGCTTGCCGTTTTGCAATCTACCCTCACTAAGCAGAGTGTTCTATATGGAATCTTTGCAGTGTGTTTGGCTTTCTATCCCATTGTCTCAGTTTGGAAAGGGCATAGATAAATGCTTCCTTGCTTGTTGATATGGGAGGTGGCCGCCAGGTTATCTTCCCCAGGACTTTAACGGATCTGAGGTTGATTTCTGATAAGTTAATGAGGGGAACTTGTGTCTTAGGTGGCAAAACTTTCTCACGAAGGGTCAGAAAGGTTCGGTGAGGGTGTTTTTGCTTGGGGAATACCTGGTTCAAAGGTTTTCAGCTTAGGGGAGGAAAGAAAGTGCATGACATCCACACCCCCAGGGCAGCTCCCTTCTGTCCAGGTTGTAACCAGATATGATTCTTCTGAGCTCCCAAGAATGCATGAGGAAGGAGACCTTCAGGGCAGCAGGGATATTTTCTGAGCAAGAATTTAGAGCTGCTGAGGTGTGGATATTGTAGGTGGCTGTGTGAGAGGAAAAGACTCCACTGTGAGTTCTGCTGGGATAAAGGATGAATCCTGCAAGGCCCAACTCTGGAGTCTGGAAGAGGCTTTGTTCACCTTGGTAGAGGTTGGACAGGATACAATGGACAAGCCTTTGCTTCAGTCAGGAAAGGAGGCAGCTTTGACTAGGCAACGTCAGCCCTTCTACTGGTAAACAAATACCATTTCTTAACAGTAAAATTGTTTCTCCAGAAATGGTTCTGAATCTCCTTGTTTTGTCTAAGTCCCAAGAGGAACTGAAGTAATCAGGATAAGCTTCAAAGATGTCACCCAGCCACCCCATCCCTCCTAGCAACCCTCAGTTTGTTTCCTCAGATTAAGAGTCTTTAATGGTTTGTCTTCCTTTCTGGCTTCATCTTGTTTCATTCCCCCTCCCCCCCCTCTTCTCCTGTGATTCTATGCCTTGTTTCTCAAATTCCACATATCAGAGAGAGTGTATGATAATTGTCTTTCCCTGATTGACTTATTTTGCTCAGCATAACACCCTCTAGTTCCATCCACATCGTTGCAAGTGGCAAGATATCCTTCTTTCTGATGGCTGAGTAATGTTCCATTGTATATATACACCACATCTTCTTTATCCATTCATCTGTTGATGGACATTGGGCTCATGTTTGACATAGTTTGGCTACTGTGGACATTGCTGCTATAAACATTGGGATGCACATGTAAGATGACTAATATCAGACATGGACTTTGTGCCTGCAAGAGAGGTGATCCTAGAGGAAGATGAGTCTCAGAGGTTGCTTTATTGCCCAGCATCACAGAGCTCGAAGGTGGTAGAGGAGGGGTTCGAGGTTAGGTTACTCTGACTCCAGAGTCTTTGCTCTTGTGGCTATACAAAGATGCCTCTAATAAAAGTGTGTGTGTGTGTGTGTGTGTGTGTGTGTGTGTGTGTGTGTGTGCGCGCATGCACACATGCATGTGTGCCCCTAACCTGTAGGACACTTGACAGAAACAATCACAGTAGGACCAAAGGCTGTGAAGAGGGTGGAAACAAGTTTTTCCTTGGAAAGGAATGTTACTGGTTAGTAAGGCTTTTATGGTATTGTGAGAGAATACAGAGCACTCTGGGCAAGTCATTTGACTCTCAGAATCAGCCTTGATTCCTGTCCAATAGAATGGGGATAACGATACCTACTTGATTAATGTCCTTGGGTTTTCTTAAGAATTAGATGATGTGTAAGACAGCACTCTGGTAACTCTGTGGAACATTATGCAAATTACAATCTTCCCATGTTTAATCACAGACATAATGTTTTGTCATTTGCAAAAAAATACATTCACGTATTAGAACCTAGTACAAGATAATGAAGGATTTGGACAGTAAATAATGTCCAGTGCTTTAAGTATGCATAATTAGTTAAAACCAGCCCTTGTTAGAGAAGACTTCTATTTTTTTAAATAGTAAAACCTTTACTTATTTACAAAATAAATTGTGTTTTTTTGTTTGTGAACTGCATTACATGCAAGTCTTGACATTCAGGCAAAGAAGCAAGAAAGTGAAGAACACCCATAAAATTATTCACCCAGAGGTAGTCATTGTAACCATCTTGGTACACTGAGCTGATCTGATATGTCCAGATAACTGTATTGGTGATTTTTATTATCAGTACATATGAACTCCGTTTCTAAAATATTTACCTGGAGGCAGAAAAAAAAACTTGTAATAATTTCAGTTAAGATGATTTTCTATGACTGCAGAAACTGTTTTTATAAGCTTTTCATTTTAATTTCCCTCCCCCACCCAAATGCGTATGAGAGAGAGAAAGAAACCCAATCACTAAGTTATTGTGATATCTAGAGTAGATCACTTTGAACACTGTCTCCTTTCATACCACGCTCTTTCTTTCCCTCTCTGACATTTTCTAACATTGTGTTGTGTGTGTGTCTGCTCTTTGCTGACTGGTGTGATTAATCTAATATTAGTCTACTGTAGTAAAGATCCCATTGCCCATAATCAAGATAGTGGGATTCTGTTTTCTTTTTGAACTAACATATAATGTATTATTTGTTTCAGGGGTACAGGTCTATGATTCATCAGCCTTACACAATTCACAGCACTCACCATAACACATATCCTTTCCAGTGTCCATAACCCAGCCACCCCGTCCCCCCCACCGCCCTTCCCTCCAGCAACCCTCAGTTTGTTTCCTGAGATTAAGAGTCTCTTATGGTTTGTCTCCCTCCCTGATTTCGTCTTGTTCATTTTCCCCTCCCTTTGCCTTTGATCCTCTCTCTTGTTTCTCAAATTCCTCATATCAATGGGACCATATGATAATTGTCTTTCTCTGACTAACTTATTTCACTTAGCATAATACCCAAGAGAGTGGGCATTCTTTGAGGCTAGAACTGGGCATGGTGCCTGACACATAGAAAGCCCTAGTAAATAATTTGTCATTTGTACGAATGCAGGGTTCCCCCACTGCCGTTAATAGCCATGTGATCTTGGGCCAATCAGTGAAGCTCTCTGGATGTCTCTGATGCTTTCCAGTTCTAATATTTGTAATTTTAGGCTTCCTATCCTGAGATTTTGATTCTGACTCTGTGTGGTCATTTACCTGACGACAGATTTTCACCCTTGCTGGCCCCTTATGGGTGTGAAAAGCTAGCAGCTGCTTTCTCTTCACTCTTTCATCAACATGAGATAACTTCGTTATTTTCTTAGTTAACTGCCTTTCATCTTAGGCACCCCTGTTTTGTTGAATAAATTGGTTAATGAAGTAATTAGAAGAGATAGTGAGCCTAAGGTGGGGGCCCTTTAACTGAAATTAGACTGCTTATCTTATTGCTTAGCTCTTTGGAACCAAGAGCAATTCTGACCCATGAGTTTCCTTAAATACCCTTAGCAGTAAAACATTCCCACGTGTATAAGAAGTATGGTTTATTCATAAAAAAACTATTTAAAAATGCATTAAATTGAAACTGCTTCTTAATATGCTTGGGATGCTGCATAGAACAGCTGTAAACTTTATTAGCGTTCAGGATGTGAGGGGAGGTGGTGCTCTGAAGACCTGCTTTGTTTCCCACCAGACACTTTTCATACTGTCTTTGCAGTGGCCCGATGTCTGTTACTGTTTCACTGGCAACAAAATATAAGCATCTTGGCCAATTTTCCCTTCTGTAGGACTAGAGGATGAAAATCCTTTTCCATGTTCTGTTTCTCCTCTCAAGATATGTTCCTCGCCAAATGATATCAAATAGTTGGCCCTCCATCAACTTTCCCAGGGAAAAATCGGTCTGAAATGGCTTCTGTCATTTGGGAATTTCTGGGTACTGTGGTAAGATCCCCGAAGTCCCCTGGTAATCGACTGCTGACGTGTGCCCACAGATTAGGCATAGACCATCTACCTTTCACTTCTACTTGATCTTCTGAACTTATTTTCTACATCCTTACCCAATATACATTTGCCACACACATTAGGAAATATAACTGTTCTAAGAGATTTTGAAGAGAGCTCTTGCTTGTGGCTACTTAAAGCATATAGACTTAATCCAACACCCTAATTCTTTTGCAAGGGCTTCACTTTTATGTTTATACACAAGCAAGACGTGAGTTGCCTCAAAAATTAACATATTATTGATTGATTAGATTCTGCTATTTTCTCCTTTAAAGTTTTTTTTAAAAGTTTTGTTTATTTAAGCAGTCTCCGCACCTAACATGGGCCTTGAACTCAAACCCCCAGGATCAAGAATCACATGTTCTACTGACTGAGCCAGCCAGGTGTCCCACGATATAATGTTTTATTTGCCTGCTTAAGTGTTTTCTGCTTTATTGAGATATAAGTGACATGTAATATACTAGACATACTTGAAGCACACCATCTGCAAAGTTTTGACATATTTACACCTATGAAACGATTACCAAAAAACAATCAAGATCATGAACATCCCATCACCCCTAGAAACTCCCTTGGGCCACTTTATAATCCTTAGCCCCCACCCCTCTCAATCTCTCCTCCAGCCTCCTTGGGCAGCAACCAATCTGCTTTCATTTGCTATATATTAACTTGCATTTCCTAGAATTTTTATAATGAATTAATACAGTATGTATTCTTTTTTTGCTAACTTCTTTCACTCATTGTAATTATTTTGATTCATCTACATCATAACATATAGCAATAGTTCATTCCTTTTAATTGCTGAGTACTGTTCCATTATATGGGCATACCATGGTTTATTCATTCATCTGTTGATGGAAATTTGGATTGTTTCCCGTTTTTTGGCTATCACATATAAAACTGTTGTGAACATTTATGTGCAAATCTTTGTATGGACATATGGTTTCATTCTCTATAGTAAATTCCTAAGAATATGGATCATATAGTAGGATATTAAAAAATTGTCAAATTATTTTCTGAAGTGGTTGTACCATTTTATGTTCCTACCAGCAGTATATGAATGTTTCAGTTTCTCTACATTCTACACACTTGATATCATCAGTCCTTTTAATTTTAGCCAATTTAATAACTATATAGTTTTAATTTTCACTTCCTTAATGATTAGTGATGTTGAGCATTATTTCATGTGCTTATTTGCTATCTGTGTATCTTCCTTGGTAAAATATCTGTTCACATCTTTTCCCTACTTTTTTTCTTTTTTTCTTTCCTTCTTCTCCTCCTCCTCCTCCTCCTCCTCCTCCTCCTCCTTCTTCTCCTTCTTCTTCTTCTTCTTCTTCTTCTTCTTCTTCTTCTTCTTCTTCTTCTTCTTCTTCTTCTATTTTTAGAAAAAAATGTCTTTATTAAGAGCTTCCTTTGTTTGTATTTTACCTGGTTAGTTTTTACTTATTTTTCAGGGACCACCTCAAGCTCATTCTCTCTCTCTGGGACATCTTTTTTTTTTAATTTTTAAAATTTTTTCAGTGTTCTAAGATTCATTGTTTATGCCCCACATCCAGTGCTCCATGCAATACGTGCCCTCAGTACCCACCACCAGGCTCACCCATTCCCCCACCCCTACCCTCCAATACCCTCAGTTGATTCTGAGTCCAGAGTCTCCCTCGCTGATTTACCCCACTTCCCATTTCCTTTCCTTCTCCTACTGTCTTCTATGATACTATCACTGCTTGGCTTATTTCACTCAGCATAATCTCTTCCAATCCGGTCCATGTCACTACAAAAGTTGGGTACTCATTTTTTCTGATGAAGGCATAATTTTCCCTTGTATATATGGACCATATCTTCTTTATCCATTTGTCTGTTGAAGGCACCTTGGCTCTTTCCACAGTTTGGCGATTGTGGCCATTGCTGCAATGAACATTCTTTTCCCTACTTTTTAAATGGATTGTTTGCTTTCGTCTTAGTGAATTTTGAGAGTTTATTTTTATATTGTAGATAGAAATCTTTTATCCAATATATGCTTTAAAAATTTTTCTTCCACTCTGAGGCTTATCTTTTCATTTTCCTAACAGTGTGTTTCAAAGAGCAGAAATCATTAATTTTGATGGAGTGCAATTTATCAGTTTTTTCTTTTATGGGTTATGCTCCTATGTTATATCTAAGAAATGTGTGTCCAACCCTAGGTCATGAGAGATTTCTCCTGTGTTTCCTTCAGACATTTTATGAGTTTACATTTAGTTTTGTTTTGTTTTTAACATTTAGTTTTGTGATCCATCTTGATTTAATTTTTGTTTAAGATGCAAGGTATGGACCAAAGTTCATTTTATTTGCATGTGGTTATATAATTGTTACAATGCTATTTGTTGACAAGGCTATCCTTTCACTATGAATTGCCTTTTTACCATTTTTGAAAATCCTGTGTGTTGTCCATATATGTATTTTTGCACAGATACCCAATTGCCTGGATTACTGTAGCTTTATGATAAATCTTAAAATCAGGTAATGTTAATTCTACAACTTTATTCTTCTTGCCTGCTTGTACTTTTGCTTATGAGAATTTTGTCCTTAGGTCCATAGTACTAGGTCAGGAGTGTTAATTGTAATGAAAAACAACTTTCATTTTGTTTATCAAGGCTTGTTACTATTCAGTGAGTCAACAAGAGCCTGAGCAATAGAATCATATTTGGTTCTGAATTTCAGTTCTAACATTACTAAATGTGTGACTCTGGTCAAGTTGCTTTTCATCTCAAAATCTCAGGTTCTTCTACTGTCAAATAGGGACAATAGTATGTACCTTACAGTGGTGTTTTAAGGATCGAATTAGAGAACATATGGTCTCTGACATAATTTTTATTTAATATGCATTATTTTAGTTTAAAAAATTAGTATAATAAAAATATCCAATATTTAGTTATCTCAGGCAGATATAATCCAAACAACTTTGGCATTCTTATTTCTCTTATTTTACCTTCATTTTAAATGATTTTTCAGTGATTCCTGTTTAGTATTAAGAATTAGGTGTGGTTTTGAGGTTTGGATTTAAAATTTAAAGTGTTTATATATAGCAAAATGTACCAGTGTTTCTCATACATCCATGTTATGTTCAAATGGATGGGTTAAAATACCCACAGAGTGATGATTGAATAAAGTTATTTGCTGCTGAGTGTATATAGAAGTAGAGATTTGCTGTCCCCTTGAGGCATAGAAAATTCCAGCTAAGGAATATCCAGCTCCATAGGGTAGTGCATGCTTGGAAGATGAATAATGAATTTAAATATAAATTTTTCTCTTTTGGTAACTTGGGGTCGACATTGATCCATTTCTGCTGTGTCTAGGTGAAGGCATAACTTGACTTTTCATTGAAAGATGAATTAAACAATATGTTAAAAAATCTACACATCATAAGAAAAAGACTAAAACCGAATAGAAGTGGGTAAAGGGGGTTGCCTGGGTGGCTCAGTCCTTAAGCGTCTGCCTTCGGCTCAGGTCATGATCTCAGAGTCCTGGGATCGAGCCCTGCATCGGCTCTCTGCTTGGTGGGAAGCCTGCATCTTCCTCTCTCACTCTCCCTGCTTGTGTTCCCTGTCTCGCTGTACTTCTTTTTGTCAAATAAATACATGAAATCTAAAAAAAAAAAAAAAAAAAAGTGGATAAAGGATATGTACCAGAGATTCCTGGTTGAAGAAACCAAAACTTTTAATAAACATATGAAAAGAGCTTTAATTTCATTTGTATGTAGTGAAATGAAAATTAGAGCAACAACAAAATATCATGTCAGGCATATCATATTGGGAAAAAGTAATAAGGTTGGTAACATCAAATATTGGGAGGAATGTTGGGGAAATGAACACATTGATGGCAAGGGAGTATAAATTGTAAAACTATTTTTGAAAGGTATTTGAAAATACCTAATAAAGTTGAGTATGTATATACACTGAGATCTAGCACTGCCTTTTCTAGGTACTTGCCCCAGAGAAAGTTTCATCCATATGCACAGAGAGACATGTACAATGATATGCATTGCAACACCATTTGTAATAGTGAAGACTTGAAAACAGTCTGACTAGTGTCCTCTCTTCCTCTCTGTCTCTGTCTCTCTCTCTTTCACACACACACACACACACACACACACACGCACACACACACACACACACACTCCCTCAAGTTATTTTCTAAACCATTACAAGTTACAAGTTACAGTTTGCACAGCACTTTACCACTAAAGCTGTTTTATTTAAAACAGAGTTCTGAGGCAGATACAGAAATGTCAACTTGTTTGATTCTGCTGGTGGGAACATACAGATCTGTTATTTTCTGTACCTCTCTGTATCCGTGAGATGTTAAAACCTGAAAGTAAACATGAAAAATTTAAAAAGAATCATGACACTTGTTTCTCTGTTTTCTTTTCCTCTTTACAAATTTCTTGTAATTCCTCACCAGAAGACTATGCATCTTTCTCATCTCATGTCTTGTTTCATTTAAATCTATCTCACGTCTTTGGCTCTTTTCTTCACATGATTTGAAATATCTCCATGTCACTATTTTGCACTGTTTTGACATCTCCTGGCATCTAGTGATCTCTGTTCACTATCATAGTAAGCTCGTTGGGCTTAATGAGCTTGCTGCTTTGCTGTTTGTGGGACTTTGGACTGACGATTGGAACTTCACTTCTGTATTTCATGACGACAGGGTTTTGTGGGGCTTGTTTTTTTAACATTGCTTCATCTGCCTGTCTTGGTATGTAAGATCTTTATATGTAGGGAGGGATATTTTAGTGTATGATAGATATGTATAATGAAGATTAGGTCACACACTTGTAGCTGAGAATTTCCAAAGCGTGTAATAAACAATTCTTAATCTTTCGAACAGAGGCTTGGGGTGCCCCCTATACAGTATTTTTGGCTGCCAGAATGGCTTCTCTGCCCATGTCCAGCTCACTTTATGTGTACATACTTCAAGTTCCCTATTTTCTTTTATCTGCCTCTTTGGTAAACAGATGACAGAAACTTCCTCTGCCTGATCTCTCCATGACATACTGCAAATTTAGCTCAGACGCCAGCTGGCTGTGTGTCTCTGGCTATTCATAGAAAGGAAGGGTTTACCTTCCTTCCTTCTGGAGAAACCTGTGACTTCTCGTGGGTCTAAATCTATTTTCAAAGGGCTATTTGGAATAGGAGCTACTGGGGAATGGGAAAAGGTCTTTTTTTGTGATACTTGAATAATCTTTCAAAAAATACACTGATGAAACATTTCTTACGTGTGTTGACTGTACTGTGCTTGTTTTTGAATGATTTTTCTCCTCCTGCATTCACGGGTGTTGTTCATACCGCCATGGCCACCCATCTGCTGATGGTCATCGCAGAACATCCACGGGAGCGCTGGGCGGCCGTGAATGAAAACGGAGCAGGACACATAGCTCAGCCACTGTGTCTGTCTGAACACTACTCTGACCTGGTGTTCGATTCTGATTTTGATTCAGAAACAATTCCTAAGTCAGCCTGCAAGATACAGGCTGACCTGGAAGTCTGACCTGGGTTTCCAAAGCTTCCAGATAAGCTGGAGCCAGTAGGGTTTCTAGGGAGTCCTGGACAAGATGTGCTTATTTCCCAATTCAGAAGTGACTTTTTTTTCTTTGTCAGTTTAGATTTCCTGCCCAGGGCAGTTCAGAATTGGGTGGGTTTCAGGGCATTTGTCTTGTTGCTTTGGATAATTTTCATAAGTCATTTAACATCACAAATATCCCTAATTGCCACTTCCCTGTTATGATTTTTATTTGGATGTCCTAGATTTGGAAACTGGTAACAGGACTGTAAGTTTCTTTCAGGTGAGGACAGGATGTTTTTAATATTGTATTCCTAACATCCACCACAATTCCTAGGGTATAATAACTTCTCAATAAAGATCCATGTCTAGGACATAAGGCTGAATAAATGATTCTAAAACATATCCCAAGGTCACTGTCCTTATTTTTTCTTCTCCTGTCCTTCTTCTTTACTCTTCTTGTTTTCATCTCTCTTAGACCAAAGTCTTAGATGATTGCCAGCATCATGCCTTCTGAAACTCTTCCTACACACTTCTTCTTCAAATTTTGTTCATCTAAAAAGAAATAATATTTTTTTTCTCTTGGGCTTTGTGTTTTGTGTCTTAAATGATTTTAAATGTTATTCCTATGTCTGGTTCTTCTGTTATCTCAAGTTCTTTCTGGTTGTTATGTCTGCCGACTCTCGCTTCTGGTTAATCACTTCCACGTGAATCTTGTGGCTTAGGCTTGTGAGCTCATCTTCAGTGGTGGTTTAACTGTGGGTGTTCTAAGTTACCTGCGTTGAAGACACATCTCCTCAGACAGGTTTTGTTTCTTCTTGACACCCTACGGCTGTCCTTGGCCTACAACCAATTTTATGCCTATTTTTTCAGCTTGAAAGTTCCTGGACTGTGCAGGTGCTATGAATTCAATACCCCAAATCACATGAGGACAGATTCTGGGAATGCAGAGGCTCAGTGGAGACACTTTTATTCCCCCATCAGGAATCTAGGCCAACACATTGCCTTTCCATCTACCTGTGAGAGTGTTTGGCTTTTTCTTTTTCAGTATCAGTTTGTTTCAAGAATCTTTCTTCAAGACCACTTCAAGGATTTTTCTTTTTCTTTTTTTTTTTTTAAAGATTTTATTTATTTATTTGACAGAGAGAAACACAGCCAGAGAGGGAACACAAGCAGAGGGACTGAGAGGGGGAGAAGCAGGCTTCCTGCCAAGCAGAAAGCCCGATGTGGGGCTCGATCCCGGGTCTCTGGGATCATGACCTGAGCCGAAGGCAGTCGCTTAACCAACTGAGCCACCCAGGCGCCCCAAGGATTTTTCTCTATGTGAGGGTGTCAGTTCTAGTTCTTCACCTCATCTCCCATCCCGAAGTGCTGGAAGGAATCATACAGTCTCTCCAAATGCTCAGATTCCCTAGCTTTTCAATCTACAATATCATTATCTCTCAAAAGATGATAAGAAGACTTAACAACAAGGTTCTGAGAGATGTGTCTCTCCTTATAGGGATATTATGAGCTTCAAGTAGTAAAATAGTTAAAAGGCACTTTGAAAAAAAAAGTAAAACACTCCATAATTAGGTTTTGTTACTTCTCCTAGATACCATGGGCCTAGAATGCATTTTTGCGAGTATTATAAGTATACTCTTTTCCCCAGACCCTTCCTTCCTTCTACCATTACATCTCCTTGTCCATTTATTCCATTTATCTGGCTTGTGGTGAAGTAGAGTGGACTTACACTTACACAGAGGATGAACTGCAACCTCCTGGCTGATCTGACCTGCCTACTGAGGATGGTGGTTATGGTGACTCTGTTATTTACCCCTCTGCTCATGACCTTGTATATCACTTGGGTTCCTTGCTAGAGTGCTGGTGTTGGTAACCCTTGGTCGGTAGTTATTTTTATTTTAGTTAAGTGCATGGCTTTTTTAGTTGAGGTCTTAGTAACGCATGAAATTGTTTATATAGTTCTGATACTTTGGAGAACCAAAGAACTGCTACATGAATACAGATCTTCTTTGTAGTTACCTGTCTGTAGCATGTCACTGAAGGAGGGTGTAGCTATTGGTATTGTTGTTCTGGAAAGCTACAGGAAACCTTTTTAGATGCATGTCAACAGGAACACTGGTAGTTACAATCAAGAATTTTTACTGTGTGATCTCACATAACACACCCAATTTATGTTACAAAAACTTCCGTTTGAACAAGCCATGTCATTAAAGGGACCATGGAATCAGCAAAGCTAGTCTTATAATGACAGGCCAACCAGTTTTAGATATTGGGGTTTTCTTGGCTTTTTATTTGAGGCCAGGCTCTCAAACAGAGCATTGACTTTGCTTCAGGTCAAATGAAGTCATGCTTTGGGCTGGGTTGGTCCTTGTTGAAATCACTTAGGTAAGGTTTAATTTGTTGAACCAAACCCTGGAACCAGTTCAATTGACAGAAGAACATATAATTATATAACTACTGTCACAAGACCCAAGAGAAATGTTTCATAGATATAGTGGGGATTCAAAGAGAATATATGAGGCTAAGAGGGAAAGTGCTTGTAGAGATGGCAGTAGAAGAAATAGAAACAGGAAACACTTGTGAACGTCTCGTGTCAGTTCTTTGTGTAGATCTTTGTGCCAATTAATGCATTTGAGATATTTTTCAAATTTCCAAATATTGTAACTTGATTTCCACAGAAAGTGTGACATAACTATAAGAGGGTTAATGATGGTTGCATATTTTTCATAATTCTCTATGGCAAACCTTTACTTTATATGGAATAGTTACATGACTGTCCGATTTCTACTTATCTGTAATAATTGCCTGCAATATACATAGACGACATAAATTCCCAGCTAATTCAGACTTCTCTTTTTTATCCACCTAAGCGTTAGTCCAACCCTTCATGAAACCTATTTACCAGGGCTCCTAATGAAGATCAGTTTTTGTCATATCTCCTGTCTGCCATCTGTTTTAGATATTAATGAGTCACAAAATGCCTTAAAGCTATATCTGAAAGAGACTGAGAAAGAGCAGAGGGCTTGGACTGTCAGAAAACAAGATCATGTCCTTGGGCAAATCCGAGTGTGCTTGGGTAGGTTGTATAATCAAACGATAACAGGACCGATGATGAAAATCAACAGCAACTTCATAATTCTTGAAAATGAAATGCATGCTGGTTTTAGGACAAACCTCAGAGACGTAGCCTACAAATTTTGGTTACCGTTGTGGAACAGTAGGGAAGTTTGTAGCAGAGGCAATGCACATGGACCAGTTCAGTGTGGCTGATTTACGCTGAGCATCTAGTTTGTTGCTCCCGTGGGGATAGGGAGGCATGAGACCAGCTCTTTCCTCTGTGGAGTTCTTCGTCTCGGATGGAAGATATCACACAGCTCTATGGTCACGGCAGAACAGCTTTGCCTGGAGCACTTGGTGTGCAACTTGGGTCAAGTTTCATGCCTGCCTAGGGCTTAATTTACAGACATTATCTTGATTTCTCTCATCAGAGATTCCAGTTTACAGATGGAGAAGCAATATTTTCTCCCCCTGCATTTTATTGTGTTAACAACACAATATGTTAAATGCTTTGCCAAGGACTGAGACTGATGACTGATAGGCAAAAGTCCGGTCTTGGCTCTGCTAGGTACCTATGGGTCTGGTGGAAATTTCTTAATTTATTTGAGCCGTGGTTTTCTCATCTGTAAAACAGACATAGTAATATCTACTGCAGCTCTCAGCTTCAATGTCAATATCCTCAGAAAGCCTTATTCTACCATTCTAAGGAGCCTTGTACTCATCTCCCTGGTCCCTGGATCCCATTACCCTGTTTTAGTTTGAGGATAGCCTTTCTCACCACCTGAGATGATGTCCCATGCCTTTGGTTTCCATGACTACTGGCAGCTTCCCCCACTTAAATGTAACTTTCAGGAGGGCAAGGACTAGACCTCAAATCTGGTTCATAGCACATAGTCATTCAGTAAGTGTTACATGAATAGGTAATGAATAATGACAGTTCATCGAGATAGAAAGGAGAAGGGGACTGTACTTAATGTTTAATGTCCTTGAGGCGCCTGGGTGGCTCAGTTGGTTAAGCCTAACCTTCGGCTCAGGTCATGATCCTGGAGACCCGGGATCGAGTCCCACATTGGGCTCCCTGCTCGGCGGGAAGCCTGCTTCTCCCTCTCTCACTCCCCCTGCTTGTGTTCCCTCTCTGGCTGTGTTTCTCTCTGTCAAATAAATAAAATCTTTAAGAAAAAAGTTTAATGTCCTTGTGAACAATTCCACTATGTTCCTTTAGAAGGAAAACAAATAACTGCATGCTTTGAACACTGCTATTAAGGTAGGTAGAAGGGTTTGAGTTTTTGTTTTTGTTTTTTGCCATAAGAAAGTTCTGAAAATAAATTGAATGTCACCATCCATTGCATGACAGTCTGTCCTTGACATGAGCTGGTCCAACAAAAGGGGCAAGGAGACAAATACAACACGCAGACGCAGGACAGGATCTTTCATACATATGACCGTGGGAGATGCTGAGAGGAATGTGTACCCAGAGCTCACGTGGGTAGGTCGTGGCCCTCACGCTCTCCTACAAGCCTTAACCTCAGAGCGAGTGACATGTCTTATTATGTCTACACAAGGTTCCTCCAGCCTCCACTCACTTGCTTATCTTTGCCATTGTTTCAGGATTCTGAGAAGCGAACCCCACTTCATGTGGCTGCATTTCTGGGAGATGCAGAGATCATCGAACTTCTGATTTTGTCAGGTAAATACCAGCTGTACTTAAAAGTCAATTGCAGGGACACCTGGGTGGCTCAGTCTTTAAGTGTCTTCCTTCAGCTCAGGTCAGGATCCCGGAGTCCTGGGATGGAGCCCTGCCTCCGGCTCCCCACTCGGCGGGAAGCCTGCTTTCCCTCTCCTGCTCCTCCTGCTTGCGTTCCTGCTCTCGCTGTCTCTCTGTCAAATAAGTAAATAAATCTTAAAAAAAAAAAGTCAATTGCAGATATAAATTTCAAATTTCAACTCACTAGATCAACTACTACAGTGAACCCAAATTTCTTTATTGTGCTCGTGGAAGTGTATTTGATCAGCAATTTTACCAGTAGACAAAAAACAATGCAAGAGGTTGTTCTTAATGAAAAATGATGTGTTCAGTAAAACATTTATATTGCCTTGAAAGTCTGATTTCTGACCAATCAAGCCCAGTATTATAGTAGAATTTGGTATATTTGAATATCTTTTCATTATTAAAAAACCGAACAAACAGGGCGCCTGGGTGGCTCAGTTGGTTAAGTGACTGCCTTCAGCTCAGGTCATGATCCCGGAGATCCGGGATCGAGTCCCACATCCGGCTCCCTGCTCAGCAGGAAGCCTGCTTCTCCCCCTCTCTCACTCCCCCTGCTTGTGTGCCCTCTCTGGATGTGTTTCTCTCTGTCAAATAAATAAAATATTTAAAAAAACAAAACAAAACAAACAAACAAAAAAACCCGAACAAACAAAACTGGTTCCTTAAAGCCTATATAAAGAAATACCAAGTGTATGTGTGTACTCACATACATTTAAGTTGGCAAATTGTGGCAAAGCAATACTATGTTTTATCTGTGGATACATGACTGTGACTATGTAATAAAACATGGAGGGAAATAAAACAGGTCAATTTCCAAATAGTATTACCTCTGAGGAGGCTGGTTGAGTGATAGATATTTTCAGGGAAGGGTGCGAAAGAGACGATTACTCTGTAAAACATTTTCTTTAAAAAAGATTGGTACTGAGGGCACCTATTGCATGGAGCACTGGGTGTGGGGCATGGGCAGTGAATCTTGGAACACTGAAAAAATAAAATAAATTTAAAGTAAAAAAAAATTGGAAAAAAAAAAGAAAGAAAAAAAGAAAAGAGAAAAAAGATTGGAAACAGATATGGCAAATGTGGTTTTGTGCTATTATTCTCTTTAATTTTTTTATGTATTTTAAATATTTCATCCAATTTAGAAATGTCAGTGCTTTCATTTTTGGAAACCTGTGTGCTTGGTACATCTCACCAAACTGGTTTCCAAAACCAGTATGTGCTTTCTCCCTTGAGAATTTGCTAGACAAATCCCCCGAATGAATCTGAGTACATTCACGAGTCTTAGTGTGGATTGCAGACCGGACCGGCTGGCTTTTCCCCTCCTTCTTTTTGTTTAGGGAGATTAAAATCTGGAGGAAATACTTCTGCCCAAAGACTATGCAAAAGGCCTGTACTAAGGTTTTGCCTTTGTTTGCGATAGTAAAGGGAAACTGTGCAATTCTAAAGTAAACTATGCAAAGGTAAGAGCTAATTAATGCATGTATTCAAACAGATGTGGGGAATACTGTAGAAAAAAAAAACGAAGTCCTGTGCGGTGATCCACCAGGATGATTCACATTGCCCTTACTTTTATCGTGTTCTTGTTCTGGAGGTAGATTTCCCCAGGAAACAAGTATTCTGTGGTATACAACACGTGTGTCCCACGCTCCTGATGATTGCGTGGAGCTTAGGTTAGATTTTGTGTGGCATTCCTGTGCTTTCAAGAACAGGCCTTCCTTCTGACAATTTTAAAGATGTTCCAGGCTATGTTCCAAACAAACATGTATTAACTTTAGACTATCTTAGACTATGGCTAAGAGCCAGTACTCACCTGGCCAGTAGCCCCGGCAGTGGAAATTTGGTCCATGGAAGATTATAGGCAGAATCAGTGGGGCTGTAAAATAAAGAATTTTGTGGGATGACACCGAAGTGGTCCCAAACATCCAAATGTATTGAGACATCTCAGAGTCTCAGAGAAATGCTTAGTTCATGATGTCAAATTCAAAACTTTGTCTTAGATTCCCTCAACTTTGGTTTTTGGGTTGTTTGTTTCTCCACATCTGAAGGAAGATTTTAATTCTGCAGCATGAAGTTGACCCATCTGTTTTCCTCAGACATCTGTGAGCTGGTGACTTTCGAGAAATGTGGTTTTCATCACCTTCATGTGAAGTGGAGTCTGCCAGCCTCTCTTACATGGGGTTCCCCCAGGAGAGCCTGGAGCATAGATCTTGACTGGCACACCTGTTTGGTCTCGGAGTTACTGAGCTGTGCGCCTGTCTAGTATGATTTTGGATGGCTCATGCTATGGAATTTGTCCTCCTCCTCATATCAAATTAGGGAGGCATAGGGTATAGGAGAGCACTGGGGGGAAGTGCTTCAGAAATTTTACTCAACTATGGAAGCTTAGACAAACTCTGGGAATTCACATGGCTTTAATTTCCCTGGAAGTTCCTTTATTCAATTTGTATATTAAATTCCTAAAGAAATATCATCACGAGGGCATGATGATTTCATTTCTGCACTTACATCTGGCAGCTGACCCTTCACGGAGTCCAACCAAACTGTTTTACAGTTTAATCATGAATGAGGTGCTAATGATTCCCATGTTGGACACATAATTTGGCCTCGCCAGAATAGCGCCTTACAGCTCTGCGCTCCATTGTTGTATTAAGTTACGGAGCGTGGTGCAACCCAGGCCCACTCAGTTCCTACTGACATTATCTCCTAGTTGCCAGGTGGATGGAACCCTGAATGCCTCTGAGTAGAACTGGAGGAATTCAGGCTTTGAAACTTTCCTCTTCTTCTAACTGCCAGTTCAGATTCTGGCTTTATTTCCACCTCCTGCGTCTGGCTTCTGTTTGGGAACTGGCCAAGTCAGGGTTAAGGCGAAGAGAAGGTTAAGAGCTTGGGAAACCATTTGCTGAGATCCACGAATGAGATCAGGTGAACCAATCTGTGGCTAAGAGTTAAGAGACTAAAGGGTTGAGCTCCAGGAAGCAGAGAACATGGGACAATGTGCATAGCGATAGGACCCTATAGAGAAATTTGGGGTGCACAGGGTTCAAGTCCTGAGTTGAAGGAAGAAAACTGGATGTACCCATCTTCTTCTAATATGCCAAGGATTTGTGAGATGTAACTACTCATTGAAAATCATATTCATTAAAACATCGGCCACAGAATGAGTGGTATTCCTGTAAAATTATTTCCTGTGATTTTGTCAGAAGGTGATTATGATTCTCAATGCAAATTGTCATCAGAGCAGGTGGCAGGCCATTCTTTTGATTCTTTTATACATAACAAATATTCATCCCTTGCTGTTGGATTTGATTTTGGGGGTGGGTCTGATGAGAGAGAGGTGATTAAACCAAATGATGCTGGCTTTAACATCCTCAGTTGGTGTGATTATAAAGTAATGACATTTTCTGGTGGGTGTGTGGACTGGCTCTAAATGCAGGTCCAAAGGGAGTTTGAAAAGTGTTTTAACAATTGCCACATACACAGAATTATCATACATTCTTCCAAGGTTGTTGCTTTGAAGGACAGTGCTCCTGGGCTGTAATAACCCTTGGTCTGTTTTTTTTTTTTCAAAGCAAAATCAATAGCAAGCTGATCTCATTATATCATATTCATGTTTCATATGATCTTTCTTTTGTATTTTATTCTAAAATTAAAAGTCAAATTTTGGATAACCCAGTCTTAAGAATCAGTTATTCTCTCTGGCCTGTAAGGTTTTTCAATCACTTAGTCTACCTTTTTCCTTTGTTTTACTTCTTGCTTGATGACAAGGCTAAGAGAACAGAAATATTGCCTCTGGGAAAGAGACTTAGTTTCCTTTACTCTTGATCTTTATGAAAAAAAAAATCAAGTGATAATAGGGATGTGATGAAAGCATACTTCATTTATAATTAGAGTATATGCCTGACAACTTTGAGTTGGATCTTTGTTTCTGAAGAATCGGTTATAGCCTTTTTTTTTCTTTCTTTCTTTTTTCTTTTTTTAATGCTCAAGCTTTAAAATGTCCTTGGGCAAAAGCCTTTGCCTTTAAATCATTAGACATGCAGACTCTGTGTCCTTCAATGCACAATGGCACCTGACAAGCAGGTAAATAACATGAAACTTCCTTTAGAAAAATCAGTGATAAATATTCAACTCAAGACCTTCCTACATCTCCCTCTGACATGTAAACAAGACTCTTGGACATGTTCGACGGAAGAGGATGAGGAAGCTGGTAGCAGGGGGATGACACTGATGAAGTAGGCCTTGGTCCCTGTTCAGATAACTCTGCTTTTGTCATAATAATTTTGTTGTTCAGGGAGAGGAGATTTTCCTGGCAGCTGGCCATTTCACCTTCTGGAGGAGGATGAGTAGAGGGATGGAGACTGAAGGAAGCCTCTTCCTAGATTTCTAATTATTTTTCAATTCCTCAAGTGACTCTAAAGCTACACAGAAATAATGCTGGTGTGGGTTGTTTGTGACATGCCCAATGTGTGTTGCTTTATGATACTTAGCAAGCTTAGGTCATTTTTCTCCTTGAAAGAATTTGAATATTAAAAGCCACTTTGGATCTACATAAAACTGGAGGTTTTCAGAATATATAAATAATAATAGTAACAACAATACAAGGTAAATGTATAAATTGTAAGAAAAAACAATAGAATAGAATATATTATATGTCATATATATTATAACAATATAATAGAAAAATAAAGGAAATAGGCCAAGAATATGAACAAGCAATTCTCAGAGAATGAATTGCAATGGCCATTAAACAAACATCTTAGAAGATGTCCAATCTCACTATGACACAGGAAAACTGAGAAATGTGGTTATCATTTTCTCCCAATCAGATTTGCAATATTTTAAATGACTGATAATATCAAGTATTGATGAGGATGTGGGAATTGAAGCATTCTCATACAGTAGCTGTCTTTGGAGGGTTGAGACTAAGGATTAAAACCAAAAGTGTGCGTGACCCATGACACAGAAAGTCCATTTCTAATGATCTGTCCTAGACAAATGCTTGCATGTTTGCACGAGGAATCACATTATGGATGTTCACAGCAGCATTGTTTGAATGAAGAAATATTGCAAACAAATGAAATACCCATCAATGGAGAGAATATCTAAAAAATATAGTGTGTTTTTATGTTGGATTACATGTGGTAATTAAAAAGAATAGACTCATACTGTAAGTGTCAACAGAGATATGAAAAATACATTGTTGGGTGAAACGACTCAGAGTATCAATTCAGAAATAATTCAGAAATTCAGAATGTTACTGTAGCAGGACATAATATTCAGAATGTTATTAGGAGATGATATACTCTGTGTAAAAGCATACTTATAAAACACTGTAGGTTTTTAAAAATTATTGTGTAATGTTTTGTACTGACCACTCAGCTTAATTCTCTCAATTTTCCATGGTACACAGATTGGCATGTGAAGGGATAAAAGAAACTGGAAGCTTATGTACCAGGCTCAGAGCAGTGGTGTTTGTTGTTTTTTGGTTTTTTTTTTTTTTTCAGAAGAGTCCAGCATTGAGGATGATACTCAAGAAAAAGTTACCCAAATATGTAAATTCACTTTTTTAAAAAAACACTGTATTCATGCATTATTTGTATGGTCAAAACATGAAATAAAACAGGAATGTTGTTTTTCATCATGACAGGCAGATTTTCATAGCTGCTGTTCAAACTGGCTCCATTGAAGAGACATTGAGGAAACTCTCTTTTAATCAGAAAACATCCTTCAATGAGTAACTATTAATTTATCTCTGCCCTGGCCTTAGACCTAAGCTGGCACATTGTGCCATTGACTGATACCCCCAGGTTCTATCCCTGAGTCCCTGACTCTGCTCTGCTAATAGTGAGCAAGCAATTAGGTAGTGTTTACCCTGGACCAGAAAGTGATCTTGGGGCTTTTGTGTTTCATCCTTCTTGACTGTTTCATGTTTCTACAAAAGTGGGCTCATGCCCTATGTAATATTTCAGGGCTTGCTTTTCTCACCTAACAGTAGTTTGTGACCATCTCTCCACATTATTAAGAATTCTCATAAATCATCCCAGCTACCTCATATGGCTATTTAGGAATTCATTTAACCAACTCTTCTTGGTCCCACCCCAAATTTTCCAGGATTTTACGTTTACACCTAACCTTTTATAATACATTCATGAGGATTAGTCTTATCATCAACCCATAGTTACCTCCTTTAGAAACATGTTATAGAGCATTCTAGTGCATGCACACACACACACACACACACACACACGAAGACAGAAATAGGTTGTGTGTGAGAGGGAGGGAGGGAGCAAGGGGTGGGAGGGAGAAGATAGAGGGAGACTAAAGGTAAGATTTCAATACACAGCAGCAAAAGCAGGTGGACAGCGGTCTGGGCAGGTACCACACACCTGCACTGTGCCCCTCCTTAGTATCCTGGTGGTCTGTCTGGTGAGTAGCTGCTGAGCTGAGTGGCTTAGGTTCCAAATGTGGTGATAAAATGGCATTTAAAGAGACAACAAAAGATTCCATCAGATTCTAGAGCTCTCTCACCTTTGGGTGGTCATGGATTTCTGTGGTCCCACCTTTCCTGGGTGTGTGGACCTTGCCTTTGTTCCACAGCTGGGGGTCTACCTGTGGGGTCAGCTATAGTGATTGTGGAGGGAAGAGAGCATGAGAAAGAAGTAACAATGAGACCAGCAAGGAGCACATTGTTAACCTGAAAATTTCTTTTCAAATTGGACTGTGCAACCAAGGTTATCTAGAAATCCAACAACAATTGTGGCTCCTAATCACTTTCTCACCTGGGGTAAGCCTTAGGAACATCCTGGAAGAGATTGACTGGGTCACTTTATATCTGATAATGTCATTTTATTTTTTACCAAGAACAAGGGCCACTAACTGAGAAAAAAAATAGTGTAAGAAAAAGCATCTCAATCCTCCCCATTTTTGTGAAGAAACGTAACACTTCAAATGCACTAGCTTTTTAAAAAATGTTTAATAAGAAATATTTCAAACACATAGAAATATGGAGTATAATATAAGTAATATCTGGGTACACCAAGCTTTAAGAAATCCTAACATTTTTTTCCATGTTTGTATCACATATATTTTTTAGATTTATTCATTTATTTGAGAGAGTCAGAGAGAGAAATAGAGCATGAGATGGGAGAGGGTCAGAGGGAGAAGCAGACTCCCCATTGAGTGGGGAGCCTGAGGCAGCATTTGATCCTGGGACTTTGGGATCATGACCTGAGTTGAAGTAGATGCTTAACCAACGGAGCCACCGAGGCACCCCTCATATCTTTTTTCAAAATAAAATATTGAAGACACACTTCCAGCCCATTTGTGATACTTCCTCCTTTCTCCCATCCTCTCCCTAGAAGCAACCACTGTCCACAACTGGTATCAGTTTTGTTTAGCCACATTTATTATTTTTATTCCATGCCTGTGCATCCACAAACCATGTATAGAATTGTTTTTATGGATTTAAAAACTTTATATACTGGCATTAAGCCATAGGTATTACTTTGCAACTTCATTTGTTCATTCATGTTGTGTTTTTAAGTGCATCTGTTTATGCGTATATAAAACTTCAGTCCCTTCATTTCCACAACAACATGGTATTCCATTGTACAAATATACTCTAATGTATTTATCCATTTTCCCTTTGCCCAACACTTAAGATTCCAGTCTCTTGCTGGTACAAACATGCTGCAGTGAACATTCTTATACACGTGTGAGAGCTTGTCCACGGTACACAGTTGGGGGCTGCTGGGTAGTAGGGAACATGTATTGTCTGTTTTATTACGTAACACCAAACTGCTTCCTCAAGGCTGTTGTACCAATTCATGCTCTCCCCACCTGTATGGAAGTCTTAGTATTACTCCATACCCTTGCTAACTCTTGGCATTGTCCTACTTTATAATTTCCACCAATTTGATGGGTGTGAAATGGTATGTTAATGTTGCTTTCATATGCCTCTCCCTCTTCAATTTTGAGAAGTATATTTTCATAAGTGTCTTGCCATTTGGGGTTCTTGCATTAGCTTTTGAAGTTTATGCACATGCAATGCAAAATTTACTCTGTCCAGGACTATGAATAATAAAATGTGTATTTCTGTTTCATATTATTAAAACCAGTGTTTAGAGCTAAAAGGAGAAAGGTAGAAAGAAAGAAATGAAATCAAAGGGGAATATATACATGTATATATCTGAAAATATATGGAAATGGAGAAAAAGAGAGAGAGAAAGAGAGAGAGGGAGGGACAGAGGGAGAGAGAAATGAATGTAAGGAACAAAGAGAAAGATGGGGACAGTGGAAAGGAAGCTTAGGCAGTGTTTAATTGACTGGCTAGTGATGAAGAGTGATCCAAGAGCTTGAGTGTTGAAGTCAGACTGCCTGGGTTCAAATCTGCCCCTTCCTAGCTAGGTACCTGGAGCATATTAATTCTCTTGGCCTTTGTTCCTTCATCTACAAAATTGGAATCATAATAGCATCTCCCTATTCGATGGGCTACACGTATAGTAGTATACAGAGTAAGAGCTCAGATTATGTTAGCGATTTTTAACAAGGCTCTTAGCAGTTGCTCGACTGTAATAGTAGAACTGTAGCTCTTTAGAACCAAAGAGAGCTCCTCAGCCAATGAGTCTCCAAGTCTGGCCTCTACCACTTAGCATTTAGATCTGCACTGTCCAACACAGCAGTCACAAACCAGCTGTGGCTCCCGAGCACATGATGTGTGGCCAGTTTTGTTGCAAATGTGCTGGAAGGGTGAAATACACATTGGATTTTGAAGCTTTTGCATGCAAAAAAAAAAAAAAAGAATGTAAATTATCTTAATTTTTAAATTCAATTACATATGTTGGGTATATCGAATTAAGTAAAATATATTACTAAAATTAATTTTACTTGTTTTTTTATCCCCTTTTTAATGTGGCTACTAGAAAACTTAAAATTGCATCCTTGGATCACATCACATTTCCACTGGACAGCGCTGACTTTGAGGCTCTGAGTCTGACTGATACCGTGTCCTTAGCACATATCACATCTGACCTGCGTAGTGTTCCTTCCTCCAAACATGCTGAAGGAAGGGAGGGACCTCATGCAGACCCAGAGTGTGCTGTGGCCAGGTGTTCTCCCTTTCAGATGACTGGTCTGACTTTGTGACTTGAAATTCCTTAAAAATGGACAGGGTGAGCGGAAGTGTCAGCTTGAGGCAGGCTCCCCCGGGGAGGAGACTTGCACCCAGCCCTTTAAGATGTTCACTCCAGAGCAGTAAACCAAGGACTTCCTGCTACAAGGGAGGGAGATGCGTACTGCCTTTGATTCTTAGCATGCCCAAGCTGATTTTATTTGAGCCTATTGAGGTAAGGGGCTTGAGCCCCCACAGGTAAGCTGCCTGGAGGGAATTGGTAGAACTAAATTTGAAACTTAATGAACTAAACAACAATTTACCAGTGGCTTCCAACCTTGGCAGCATATTAAATTAATCTTGGGTCTTTGGGAGCTTTTAAAAACTATTTGTGCCTGGCCCCATCTCAAACCAATGAAATCACAATGGGGGGAGGAGAGACATTCTCTCTTTGTTTTAGGGAGTATTATGTTCTTGTTTTCTAGAATTAATATGTTGATGGTATTTGCTCTAATACACTTAAAGAGAAAAATAGTTTAAGTTCTATGATTTGTTATTTCTTTTTTGGCTGGTGGCTTAAACTGAATTTCGAGCTCACTATCTTTTTTTTTTTTTTTTTTTTTTTTAAGGAGAGAGTGGGGGGAGGAGCAGAGGGAGAGGTAGAGAGAGAATATTAAGCAGACTCCATGCTTAGATGGAGCCCAATGCAGGGCTTGATCTCAAGACCCCGAGATCATGACCTGAGTGGAAACCAAGAGTCTGATGCTTAACCAAATGAGCCACCCAGGTTGCCCTCTAGCTCACTTTGACCCATGAAAATTGCCTGTTGCCTTTTTCATTTTTGCCTTTTTGAAACTAAATTTCAGGTGTCTGGGTGGCTCAGTGTGTTAAGCCTCTGCTTTCAGCTCAGGTCATGATCTCAGGGTCCTGGGATCAAGGCCCGCATCGGGGTCTCTGCTCAGCAGGGAGCCTGCTTCCTCCTCTCTCTCTGCCTGCCTCTCTGCCTACTTGTGATCTCTCTCTCTGTCAAATAAATATGTAAAATCTTTAAAAAACAAAAACAAAAAACCAAGTTTCTGTTTGTCAGCTCTCAGCTGTCCTTGGCCTCACAGAGATGAGTCAACCCCTGCTTCCACTTGACTCATTTTCTTGGCCCTTGTTCCAGAGGCATGCCCTTTGTACTTCCCCTCCTCTGCCTTACTTTCTAGTTTCTTTGATTTATCCTTCCGCTCTTCTTCCTCGTGAGCTTCCTTTCTTGCTGTCCTGAGGCTAACATAGGGTCCTCTTATTGCACCTACAAAGATATCACACATACTTATTTTAATCCTTCTATTTCACAAAATTTTCCATCTGAGCAAAAGACTAATCAAAACCCTGAACCTGGGGACACCTGGGTGGCTCAGTCGGTTAAGCATCTGCCTTCAGCTCAGGTTATGATCTCAGGGTCTTGGGATGGAGTCCTGCTTCAGGCCCCTTGCTCATTGGGGCATCTGTCTCTCCCTCTGTCCCTCCCCTGCTTATGCTCACACACGCTCTCTCTCTCTCAAAATAAAATATTAAAAAAAAAAACAAACCTGGGGCGTCTGGGTGGCTCAGTTGGTTGGGCAAGTGCCTTCGGCTTAGGTCATGATCCCAGAGACCCGGGATCGAGTCCCACATCGGGATCCCTGCTCGGCGGGAAGCCTGCTTCTCCCTCTGTCACTCCCCCTGCTTGTGTTTCTCTCTGTCAAATAAATAAAATCTTTAAAAAAAAAACAAAAAAAAAAAAACCAAAAAAAACCCCCCTGAATCCCCAAAGAGGAAGCTGATGTTGGGTGTTTCTGTGGTTCATTTATAGATTTGGTGAGCTTGCACTCATGGGGAATTGAGAGGCTATGGTGGAAGGAGGGCATTCTCTACTCTTTTGGAATCTATTCTTCTGGAGTTTTTGTTCCTGATTGGTGACGCGGCTCCCAGAAAATTGAGCATGAGGCACATCCCTGAGTGTGAGTTTGTTCTGGCTCCTGTGAACCCGTCTGCCTGTGCCATAGTGGAAGGAGCTCTGAACAGCTTGCATAGGCTTCGTGTTATGTCTCTCCAAAAGCTCCACAGAAGCTGGCAGCTTGCTCTCAAGATACCTGGCTAGTCCCAGAGAAATAATCAAGATTCTTGGGTAGAACAGATTTCTGCTAATCCCCTCAGCCCAGATCAGGTCTCATCAAACTCAACTTTACAAGATTTGTTTAAAATCCAGCTGACCTCTCATATGCCTTTATTGAAACGCAGCTCATCTTTGACAGTTTGCCAAGAAGGGAGGGCATTGTGTGCCCTGTGAGATTAAGTATACTTGATGACTAAGAATAAGATATGTGACTATATATTTTATATAAATTTTTTTTATATTTATATATTATATATTTTATATGTATGTATGAATATATATTGACATATACACACACATACCTGCAAGTTCTTCATTCTACAGGATCTACATTTTCCTACTCCTGGAGAATCTCTGTCTTTTTATGGCTGTGTCTCCTATCCAACAAGATATTGTACTTTTCATCTAGTCTTTACCTGATTCTTGTGCTATTTTCAGCTCCTGATTTCACTTTTTCTACTGTACTGGGTCTCTTTCCTGTCTGGTGGCTAGAAATACATGACTGAAACAAAGAAAACAAACAAACAAACAAAATATGATGTTTGTACCAGGCAAATGAAAGCACAGATACCCTATTTGATCTAAGGTGAGTAGGTTTTCCCCTGACTGCATGATGCCTCTAACTTGTGCTTTTGCTTCCAGGAGCTCGTGTCAATGCCAAGGACAACATGTGGCTGACCCCACTGCATCGGGCTGTTGCCTCCAGAAGTGAAGTGAGTGACTATCTTGTTTAATCTAGTACCTTCAGGCCCTAAAAGAGAAAAATGCTTTCTGCTGACCTAGGGATTCTTGCTTGTGAAAAAGGCTTTTGTTTCCAATGCAAGAAGGTTACCAAAATGGAACAGTTGACTTTTTGGAGCACCTCCTACATGCCAGGCATGGTGCTGGGGGTGGGGGGGTAGGCTGGTGACTAGAGTAGTCCAAGGTAGACAGTGGGATCCTTGACTTCAGTGAGTTCTCAGTCTGGAGGGGGTTGGCGAACAGGTAAGCAGATCAGTACAATACTATTGGAGGACGAAGCAAACAACTGCTTGAATAGAAGAGTCTTCCAAGAAGGGATGTCAGTTGAGCTGGTCCTTAGAGGTTGAGTAGGCACTTACCAGACCAGGGGAGAGAGGGGGATGGTGGAGGCAGGGGGATAGACATGATAGAAGGCAAGGGACATGGGAATGAATGAATGGCGGGTTCAGTTGGATGTAGATGGAACAAGGAATGTAGTGGGGATAAGTCTGATAGCAGAGGCTGGGTCACATGGCAGAGGACTGGGGGGGGTCCTCTGAGCTTTACGGTGTGGTCACAGAGGTAAGTATGAACCTTACAGCATTTGGGACCTCGTGAGGGTGAAGTAGAAGAGAGGCCACTGGGTAAATGGTGGGGCCATTAACTGAGTAGCCAGAGACGGAGGAGCAGGGAAAGGAAGCTAATCAACTCTGTGCAAACATGCTGAATTTAGCCAACATGTCACCTGAATGTAAGCTCCATTAGGGCAGGGATCTGTGTTTTTTCCCCTGGTATATCCCAAGCCTGGCCCACTGTAGGTGCTCAAGCAAGAATTTATTTTCAATTCTGGAAATGCAGATGAAGATCACTATTACATGATCATGATTCATATATCATATATCACTTAGGAACTCAGAGGATGGTCACTGAAACTACAGCATATGGATCAGCTGGTTCAGGGAAAGTATAAGTGACGAGAAGAGAAAACCAGTGTGGGTGACCGGTGGCTGGGAATGCTGGTGACTCTGAGCCTCGAAACCTGGTCAGAGGGAATGCTCACCATCCCAGGAGACCAGAGGCTCTTATCCAGGAGTCACCTGTCATTGGATGACTAGTCTTTGTAGCTGATTTTACCAGATGAGCTCCTCTGCCACCGGAGAACGTGCTGTTCTCCAGGTATATCTAGCAGCCAGGGCTGTTGCTGAGGAGGGGACTACTAATGTCACAGGTGTCGATGGCCATCTTCAGCTTTTCCTCTATAGCAACTATCTGGAAATTTTACAGTATACTTGGTAGATGACAGTTATCTCTGTGCTAATAATCTTCCTTGCTGTGCTGTGTGATTGGAGGAGTTTTTATAAAGTGTGGGTTGTGCTGGGATGCCTGAGTGGCTCAGTCAATTGGGTGTCTGCCTTCCGCTCAGGTTGTGATCCCAGGGGCTGGGATTGAGTCCCACCTCTCCCTCTTCCTCTTTGTGTGCTCTCTCGCTAGCTGTCATACTTTCTCAAGTAAATAAATAAAATCTTAATAAAAAAAAAAGGTGTGGGCTGTGTTCTCTTTCCTAAGAGCCTGGGGGAATGAGGGAGGCAGATGATCCTAAGTTGCCTGCTCATACTCTGGGGAATCCAGAATCTTCTTACTGTCCCATTTTTCATTTCCAGCTTCGTGAGAGGAAGATTTCCTGCTCTTTTAAGATCATGTGATATTCAGTAAATTTCTTTTTAAGGATATTTTGAAAATTTTGGGTTTGTTTCCTCCTTTAAAAAGAACCATGTCTTTTAAGTTAAAAAAAAAAAATCGCTAAGCACTTCCTGTATTCCAGAACTTGTGCTTAGGAAGCATGTAATCTAGTGGGACAGAAAGACCTAAGACCAGATGATTTCAGAACTAGGGGATCTTTCCCAAGTGCTCTCCCCCTTTGTTAGGTCAGCTACTTGCTTCAGTCCAGCAACCATCAGCTTGCCTTATTTACATGTCAACCCAAGGATGGATCAGTCTTTTTGAGAAAGGCATTTGTTGCTTCTCTAAGGAACCAGCTCCCTCTGCAGGTTTGCCGGGCGGGGGGTGGGGGGTAAGGGGGGGATATCCCTTTCAGGTGTCTCTGGCCAGGAAGGAATTAAATGCAAACAGACCCTGAGTTGTAAGTAATCAAGGTCATATATAAACTTGTGAAAGAAGATGCCTTCATATTAGTATCGATCACAAGTTGAAAAGTTTCTTATGAGAATCAGAGTCTTTGTAACCATCGTTGGACATGACGGTGGATACATGGCTGTGCTGGGGCAATTCTAAATTCACATTTCTTGCTTCCTTTCAATTGGATGCTATTGCCATTACATTGTGCCTCCTCTAAATAATAGCTGAGGCAAGAGAAACAGGCTTTGTGGGGAAACAACAGAGAAGGTTTGGATTGGTGTTTTGAAACCTGGCTGCCAAAGGGGATCTGTGCACTTAGTGAAAGCTGGCACACCGATCCATCGCTTAGATTGGCAAGCAGCAGTATTACTTGTAAGAATGTGAATTAAAAACCCTTTCTTCACTGAAAGGCTTACAAACTCTATACTGTCCTGAAAGCCCTTTGCTTCTAAATTGTCAGTAATTGACAGTTCTGAGTTCAATCAGGGAAATAGAACCACCAAGAGAGATCCAGGGTAAGATATTTATTATATTCATTAAGCCCTTCCACAGTTGTGTGAGCTGCTGGAGAAGTTTGTGTCAGGCTGCCCCCTTGGGTCACTGTTGGCAGGCAGTATCTGCTGTTGGGGGAGGGAAAGAAAGAAGCTGGATGTGAAACGGGAGAGAACAAGGACAAATTGGAAGGCCTGACTGTCTCTCACTGCCTCAACTTGTGGGCTTGGGTGACTCGCACAGGGAACTGTGGGCTTCACTTTAGAGCTTGCAGGCGTGTGGCCCGAGGATGGGAGAAACTGAGGGAGATACTGCAAGTTCTGAAGATGTGCCGGGGATGCCCTGTGCTGGCACGTGGCCCTGGCTGGGCGGTGATGACGTAGGCAAGCTGCACCAGCACCCACCTCTGAGCACATCAGTCAGCCTGTGCTTTCCTCTGTGCCTTCCAAAATGCATGAAGATTGGTCTTGTGGCCAATAGGACTAGGGTGGGGATCCTGAGAAATGTAGCTCGAATGTAGGCCAACTACCCCTGAAATTGTTATTCTATTCTAATTATAAAGACCTTCTAGATAGTAAGTTATTTGAAATGAGTGCCGCCCCCATTGCCTGTATTTCTAGCATCTTGCCTGCTCAGTAAATGATTTTCTTTAAAGTGTGTGTTTTTTTTAATTTTTAAAAAGATTTTATTTATTGGAGAGAGAGAGAGAGAGAGAGAGAGAGAGAGAGAGAGAGAGAGAACAAGCAGGAAGAGCTGCAGAGGGAGAGGGAGAAGCAGGCTTCCCATCCGAGCAGAGAGCCGGATACAGGACTTGATCCCAGGACCCTGGGGTCATGACCTGAGCCCAAGATAGATGCTGAACCGACTGAGCCACCCAGGCACCCCTAAGCAATTGTTTTCTGAGTGATTCATTAAAGACTGTCTTTGTAACATAAGCTATGTTAATGTCATTCTCTGTCCTACTGCTAACATAGAACTAGTTTGCTCCACAGAGAAGGCTGGTGGTAATCATCTTGCAGGCATGCAAGGTAGACTGATTTGAAGCTCGTTTCTGGAGGTGTAGCCCTGGAAGCCATTTAAACCACTGGAACTTGCAAAATCAAAACTGTATGCAGGTATCCATGTAAGTCAGAGATATCAGTATAAGTCAAGAGTTCTGAGCTTTCTTTCCATCCAGGCAAATTTTATGTTCCAATTTCTAGACTTGGAAAAATAATGTTTGTTGGTAAATTTATTCCCGAGCTTGTAATAGTAATAGGCACATCAGATCATTCTATTGATTAAGCATCTACTGGTGCCTGACAGAAAAGCTCCTACACAGACAAAAAAGTAGATCAAGACAGGGTCATACCCACTGAAAATCATCCAGTGTAGACTGGGTTCTAGAGATAAATCTTTAAGACTTTTCTTGGTACTGACCAGGCGATGCCGTGTGCTTCCTTCTGATCAGTCCCAATCCTCCTCATCCAGAACCCGCCCCTCCCATGTCTGTGGTTCCTAGGGAGGAGTCAGCTAAACAAATAATTGGAGCCAAGAAGCACTGTCTCCTCAGGGGCTTCACTCATCCACCCCCCACTGACTACTCCTACTGCCGAAAAGACATGAAGAGAGTTCTTGCCAAAATATTAGGGAAACATGTCTTGCAATTCTAGATAATGTAGATGAGCAAGATTTGAGCCTTATAGGGAGAGTTTTCTGAAGCATTATGAGTTATTTCATGTTGTTTCTCCTATTTACCTTATTCTTGCTGCTTTTTTGTCTGTCTTTCTTGGAAAAGAGCAGCCCTAGAGACAGGAATTAAATCCATATGAATCTGGCCAGTTTAATACATGTTTATTAAAGCCCACTCAATGGAAGGCACTGTTATGTGTGCCATAGGGCCGTGAAGGGTACAGAGTGTGTCTTCTAGGACATGGTATTTAGGACCGACAACCAGGCACACAGCCTACTGTGGCCTACGTCCAAATTCAGCCGGCCTTTCGCACATGGATTTTCTTTTAGAATGAACGGAGAGTAGCACCCAAGGATAATTGCTGAACTTTTCACTTTCCTGTTCTGGAAGCTGTCTTTTGGCTAGTGGAGTTAAAAATGATTATATCCTATCTTCAGGCTATAGAATTAAGGATGTTGTGTCCAAATATATGTTGTCACAGTGAGCATTTATTGAGCACTTAATGTGTGCTCTTTCTGTGCACTATTTCATTTTAACCTCTCATTTTAACTCTTTGAGACTGGTAGCAGTCTTCATCCTAATTTAGGAAACATAATCTCATAGACGTTAGGGACCGGGCCTAACATGCCACAGCCAGTAAGTGGAGTTGTAACTTGAGAACCTATTCTTTTTTTAATCTGTGCCTTCCTTCAAAGGCACCACCAGGCTCCCTCATCCCCCTACCCCCTCCCTTCTAAAACCCTCAGTTAGTTACTCAGAGTCCCCAGTCTCTCATGCTTCATCTCTCTCTCTGATTTGCCCCAGTTCACATTTCCTTTCCTTCTCCTAATGTCCTCCATGTTACTCCTTATGCGCCACAAGGAAATAAAGCCATATGATAAGTGACTTTGTCTGCTTGGCTTATTTCACTCAGCATAATCTCTTCCAGTCCCATCCATGTTGCCACAGAAGTTGGGTAGTCATCCTTTCTGATGGAGGTGTAATAGTCCATTGTATCTATGGACCATATCTTCATCATCATTAGCCATCAGGGAAATTCAAATCAAAACCACACTGAGACACCACCACCAGTCAGAATGAGAACCTGCCCTCTTAACTACCATGCTCCGCTCCTTCCCTCAGATCCCACGAGCGCCCTGACGGAAACTGTGCCAACCAATAAAATGGGTCTACTTCTGTGTCTGTGCAGACAGAAGTCCCAACAGGTATAAAGTTTGTTCCTGGAGCCAAGGAGGATAAGCATTTTCTCTTACAGTTTAAATTTTAAAACTCATGTTTTCCCCTTCTCAAAAAACATCATTATTGTGAACTAAATGCTAGTAGACAGGAGGATTAGAAAAATTATATGGGCAACTAGAATGTTATTGTTTTCCCTAAATTATCTTTAGGGTTATAAAAAGATGATCACATATAGAGCATAGCACCTGGAATGGGAAGAAAGTAAGCATTTTAGGACCTGTTAGTTAGACTGTCGGTGAGGGATACTTAGATTTCCTGTGGATTCCAATGATTTGAGGTGCTTATCACAGGGCCTGTTGTAGGACCTTATCTCCAGGATTTTGATGAAGCCTAGAGTTGTGCCCAGTAATCTGCATTTTAAAAAGAAGATTCTGACATATATGGTCTATGTACCATCCTCTGAGAACTGAGATTGAAGACTGGGAGTACTTTAGTATGTGGCCTTCCCAGTGTTGAAAGCCAGCACTTCTTCTTCTCCTTTTTTTTTTTTAAGATTTATTTATGCACATATTTATTTAAATCCAATTAATTAACATATAACATATTGTTTGTTTCAGGGGTAAAGGTCTGTGAATCATCAGTTTTACACGATTCATAGCACTCACCATAGCACATACCCTCCCCAATGTCTATTGCCCAACCACTCTATCCTTCCCTGACCCCCCAGCAGCCCTCGGTTTGTTTCCTGAGATTAAGAGTCTCTCTTTTTTTTTTTTTTTTTTTTAAGATTTTATTTATTTGACAGAGAGAAACAAAGCCAGAGAGGGAACACAAGCAGGGGGAGTGAAAAAGGGAGAAGCAAGCTTCCCACCAAGCAGGGAGCCCGATGTGGGACTCAATCCCCGATATCTGGGATCATGACCTGAGCCGAAGGCAGTCGCTTAACCAACTGAGCCACCCAGGCGCCCCAGATTAAGAGTCTCTTATGGTTCATCTCCCTCTCTGGTTTCACCTTGTTACATTTTTTTCCTCTGAAGGCCAGCACTTCTTGAATAGTTTCCTCTGAGTTCTTTCATATCCCAAGGTCTTTAGTGAGTCCCCTTTGTACTGCTAGTTGTTAGAATAATTTTACTCTAATAATAATTCTAATAATAAGGGGTGAGTTTAATTTAATAATAAGTACTTTTGGAGGAATTTTCAATTAATTGAATGAATTAGTTGGGTACTGATTTATGCAATTCCTACAGAATATGAAATTGCTCTAATCAATAGAGGGTAAAAGTCCCAAATGATTTCAGTAATAGAGTAAATGCCTTCAGGACTTGAGTGCAGCCTCAGGGACATCAACCCATGGTAAATGTCTTTTTAATACTTGCATATTATTACTTAGAGAGTTCGTTAATGATTATACCAATATATTTATTCTGTCCAAATGTATTGAGGGAGGCACCTTCCAGGTTTTGGGGAGAGTACAGAAAATTGTGTAAGACTCAGACCCCAGTCTGAAGCAACTTACAGTTTATAAAATTTGACATTGTTTATGCCTTCAAGGACTCTCAATTGTCATAAACAATTACTTTCCTGTGAGTAATCTGTGACCACTTAAATGCAATGCACATTTGAGAAGGAGAAAACATATTGAGGGCAACAGTTTTTAAGACACATGCATCCTGTTTCTTCTCGTCTTTTCCAGGTGTGCCACAGTATATGTTTCTACTTCTTATTGCAGGGTTGGAGTGGCCTTTGTGGAAAGAGAAAGTCACAAAAAGTAGAAATAAGCTGACTGCAAACGCCATCTCCAGTTCCCTTGTGTGTGACATCCCATGACAGTTTCTCCCCCTATTATTTCCGTGATTGATATGACCCAGCCTTCTGTGGAGTGTAATCCAAGAAGGTGTGCAGTCCTAACACTGACTGCTAACTGGACTGATGCCTCCATTTGGGAGAAATGCCAGAAGCCTCACAAGCCTGACACATGTTTATTCGTTAAAGAAGAAACAAAGGCTTTGAAGGAGCATTACTCACAGTGTGGATTCTATACCTTTCTCAGCTGTGTGCTTTTCTTTCTTTCTTTTTTTTTTTTAAGATTTTATTTATTTGACAGAGAGAAACACAACCAGAGAGGGAACACAAGCAGGGGGAGTGAGAGAGGGAGAAGCAGGCTTCCCGCCGAGCAGGGAGCCCGATGTGGGACTCGATCCCGGGTCTCCGGGATCATGACCTGAGCCGAAGGCAGTCGCCCAACCAACTGAGCCACCCAGGTGCCCTGTGCACTTTTCTTAAGACGATTGCAAAAAGAGTAAGCATTCAGAAACTTAGAGCACTTTGATAGAGTCATTTTGTGCCTGCTAAATTTAATTAATAATAAAAAAACTGAGTTCATAATTTCTCTGTCTTTTTTCATTTTATTATTCTACTAATTACATTTTATTGTATTTTTTAAAAGATTATTTATTTGAGAGAGAGAGAATATGAGCCGGAGGGTCAGAGGGAGATGGAGAAAAAAATCTCAAGCAGATCCCACGTTGAGTGTGGAGCCTGAAGTGGGGCTTAATCTCAAGACCCTAAGGTCATGACCTCAGCCAAAACCAAGAGACAGCCGCTTAACTGACTGAGCCACCCAGGTGCCCCACTTCTTACTGTATTTTATCAAAGTATGGACTCATGATGGATTTGAAATAATTCTTTAAAAACTGCTCCTTCACCACAGATAGTTTGAAGAGTACTATTTAAGTATCTTTTCTTGATTCAGCAAACATTCAGCTTCCTTTCCCCCATATTAGTTTTCTTTTTATCCTATAAATTTCTGTCAGAGTGGGCCTCTAGACATTATTTTTTCACCAGTGTGTGCTACTGGAAAAGAGAGACTTCTTTTGATTACAAAAATCGTGGATTTACTAAGAGCCATAAAATCACTCTCTCTTGAAACCAAGTTAAAGTGCTTCCAAGATTAAAATTTGTGAACGAGAAATGCAATTTTAGAAAAGGAAATTATCTTTTGAAGGCAAAGTTTTGTTTTTCCTGAAGTATTATATTAAATTTCTATTAATGTGTTAAGCAAGTTTGGCAGGGTGAAACTTCAGAGTTAAAAAATTTAAATAAGGAAAGCTAACATTTAAAACTATGTCAGCATGCTTGGCCAGTAGTGTCCATTGAGTAAGCTGTGGCCTAGTAGAAAACACAGCTCAGCTGACAGATCAGCCCTAGGCTCAACCACCTTGCCCGTACCAGGAAGCTGCCCATCAAATCAAGGGGTCAGAGCAGATGACCCCTGAAGCCTTCTCTACTTCTAATATCCTATATGTCTGTGAAGTTGATTCTATGATCATTTTAGACTGCCTGTATTTTCATTTAAAAAGTTAATTTTTGGAAATTGAGTAAGATATCCTCCTTCGTAGAATAAGTATTTCTTGATATAGCCCTTTCTTGTCAAGTAAGATGAAACTATGCAATTCATTTCCTAAACAGATATAGAAATAAAAATGAAGAATGCCAAAGTTAAAACATTTTATAAAAGTAGGTAAGTAGAAGTAGTGGTTATTCTAGGCATTCTTGAACTATGACAGTGAGTGTTGGTATGAGAGACAAATGTGATAAAATTGACATTCACCATGGGATTCACTTGAAGGTCACATGAAGAGAGATGTATTAGAGACCCTATTAACTTCTTTTTGTCACCTTCTGATCAATGAACTTGAACATTTTCCTTTTCTAATTTTTTAGGTGTAACTCAGATTTTGGTTAGGGGCATCTTGCCTTTTAAAGAGATATAACTGGCTGGAAACTATGTGCAAAGTCTAGTATTCTCTCAGTGATTCTAGAGAATTCCTGGAAACTTGAGTCTTCAGCTGCCTGACTCCACAAGCCTGCTTCTGCTGTTTGGTTGATGTTATCAACTTTCCCTTCTCCCTCATGGCGAGACATGTTCCCCCTCAGACGGACACCTTTGCCTTTGGATGCGGGGCCCTAGTCCTCTCACCTCTCTGTCTCTGTCCTTACCCCTTCCTTCCTGTGGAGTTCCAAATGCCACTCACTCTATTATGCTAAAAACTGCAGCTTAGTACATCCCACTCCCACATCCACCATAGACCCACTATTGCATGGCAGGAGCTGAACACAGAGGCCTCTGATTCTTTTAAGAAGACCTGCCCTCCTTCAAGACTATTTGGACTTAAAACAGTATTTTTTTTCTTGCTGGAAAATTTTATTTTGACCACATTTGATCATTTGCAGTTTGTGTTAATTCAGACAAAGAGCTAGACCCAGGGTGGAGGCCGGGGGGGTCTGCAAACTTTTTCCATCAAGGGCCAGATAGTAAATAGTTTAGGTTTTGATGGCTGTGTAGGGAATCTATCCAAACACTCGAGTCCGCTGTTATAATTCAAACGCTGTAGTTAATATGTAAACAAATAAATGAAGCTATATTCCAATAAAACTTTATTTACAAAAACAGACCAAAATTTATCTGTGATTAAACCAGTTATAGAGGTAATGCTTATTTAAGAATACAGATATTTTCCCTTGCAAACTCTGATATTACTTATTTATATATAAACTATAACTGACATGTAAATATATATTTTCTTTGCTTAACTTGTTACTTTGTGTGAAATATAAATCATCCTTAAAAAAAATTCATTTAAAAGTAGGGCCTCTCCTAGGTAATATTTGATTCACCTCGTCTGAGTTACTCTAAAAGTAATCATATTTTGTTATCTTAAAAATAACAGTTTAAAAAAAAATAACAGTTTTTCGTGAACTCATTAGTCACACGTCCAAATAGATGAATTTGTGAAATGTTCTTGTGGATTTTCAGTTTTGTTAGTCTATTCTGAATTTACGTAGTATGTAATGCCAACCAAGAATCTGTGTAAATACAGTAAAATAACATACAAAGCAAAGGTATTAAAAATGATAGTATATGTTGTTATTTGCTGTGAATATGTGAAAAGGTAAACCCCTTTTCTAGTATTGCTTTGTGATGGTTATCTCCAGCCTTTTTGGCTATATCTTTGCAAAGCTTTTTTAGCATACATCTTCAAAATGTGCATCTCCTTTACTTATGAATTACATATAGGAACTATTGTTCTTAGCTAATATTTCAGGTGTATCACAATATGCTTAGGTGTAGCACAGTATGCTTTTCATTTATCATAGTCTTACATAACCACGTGGTTAATAGACGTACTGATGATTCTCCACTGTTTTGGCCAAGCTCTTGTCAGATCTGATTAAATTTGTCATTATTTTTATCTTGTAATGTATAGAAAGCTTTTCCTCAGAGTAGAAGCGTCAGCTCTGTTATTCCACATTATTTACACTGGCGTTTGTGTATCATCTTTAATCTGCAGGTTCCTTGCATGCATCCTGCCCATTTGGGGATGTTTTTAGTCTGAGGGTACACATCACAATCTGTAGACAGATCCGGCAAGCCGGTCCACATGTGGAGCCCCCCCCCCGCCCCGCCCCGTTCCTGGATGGCGTCTCAGATCCTGAGAGGCAAGATCCTCTGTGGAGACAACTGAGGGGACAGTGCCAGCCCAGAGTTAAACACCAGCCACAGTGCTTTCCTTTGTAAAGAAAATAAACATAAATGGAGGTTCCAGTCGTTTCTTCCCATGTCAAAATAGATTGTATGTACATATCAACATAAACCTCACAAGTTTTGAGACCAAAGTTGACAAAAGTATCTCTTTTTCTCTTATTTAGATCTTAACTTTTATATTGTGGCTTTGCTTCTCTTTTGTTTTTGTTCACCCAGCTAGCTTTTAGAACAGAGTCTGGCTTGTGTTTCTTTCAGTCTTCCATAATGATTTGCATGCAGTAGGTGAGTGTTAAGAATATATGTACACCTGTTTCACTCTAAAATGAGCCCTAGGAATGTTTAGTAGTCATTACTTTATTGTCTTGCTGAGGGTGGGGGCATACGTCTTTGGTTGTTTTTTTTTTCCTTTTTGGTGGTTTTAACAAATTGCTTGTTTGCTTGAGGCTGATGGGTTTCTTGTTATAGTTTGTAATAGAGATATATTGTATATTTAAACCATATTCTCTGATTTTCAAAACTGAATTTTTTTCGCTTTCATTCTACTGTTCACATTAACCATTTATCCCAATATCTTGCAACTACTGGTTCCATGGAATATTCTTTTTCCTTCATTATTTATGTCCCTGATAAAAACTTCTAATTTTAAGAATTCAAACAATCTACTCTCTGAGCACTGCATGACAAAGTGGACTGGACAGTTCAGGCCTGTGAGGAATAAGGTAGACAGGGGTAAGTTCTCAGTCCATGAAGGGTGCAGGAGTGTGGTACCTTTCACTGCCTTGGTTTTCACTTCATCGATTTATTGATGTTGCATTGAGAAGATGTTCATAAAGGAATTCCACTAACTGGTTCTAGGGATGTCTCCAGAAGTAAAGAAAAATAGCGAACAGTCATTCCCAACTTGAGAGAAGCTCTGTCATTTTCTTGGTGGAACAGAAAAGTGTCCTCAATCCTAGCTATACAACAGAGTCCCCTAGGGGCTTTACAGAAATTCTGAGGACAGTTGGAATCTCTTGTGTGGCACCAGCCACCTGTATTTTTTTTTTAAGTAGGCTCCACGCCCAGTGTGGCGCCCAACAGAGGATTCGAACTCATGACCCTGAGTTCAAGACCTGAGCTAAGATCTAGACTCGCACGTTTAACCCACTGAGCCACCCAGGACCCCCAGCCATTTGTATATTTAATAGCTCCCCAGGTGATTCCATTGCATGGCCAAGGTTGAGAGTAATAGTTCAAGAGGTGAATAAACTGATCAGATCAATAGGAGGAAAACAAAAAAACGTAGGTCTCTGTAAAGGTGAAGGGACTCAACAGTAGAAAAGAAGTTACCCCACTAGAACATGGAAGAAGTTGGGAAAAGCTGGAACAATTTTGTAGCTTCAAGTTGAGGTAAGAGTAGACATCTTCCCTTGACTGCTGTTGATCACACAGTGAGGGTGGAGATATTGGCTGTGAGAACCAAAGATTTATAAATTGATCCAAGAATGTCTGAAGGGCTTTGAGGCCTTTGGCTTTGGAGGAAGGAGGCTCATTGACAAGCTTTCCAAGTTTAGATGATCTTGGAGGCCTTTTGACCTACGGGTATTTTACTCTGGCTACCACACGAGCACTTTCATTTGGCCTAAGGCTACTTTACACCCTGTTAAGAAATCTTACACTTAGAAGGTTTATTTGATTTTGGAGATGTGCCAGGGCTCTTGGCCCAACAAAGAAGGATAAAGGAAATCTTGTTTTCATCTCTGTCATTCTTTTGGTTTTTATCACTTATTGCTTTGCTTTTCTCAGAAGAATATACACCTTGAGCCAGCCTGTGAGGGCATGGAGCCTTCCCTTCTTGTAGTTCCAGGGTCGGGTGAAACATCTGTCCAGTAAGTATCGACTGTGCATTTGTCGGTGATGGCTGCAAACTCTGCTTCTGTTGCAGGAAGCAGTGCAAGTTCTGATTAAGCACTCCGCTGACGTCAACGCGAGGGACAAGAACTGGCAGACCCCCCTCCACGTGGCAGCTGCCAATAAGGCTGTGAAGTGTGCAGAAGTGATCATTCCCCTGCTGAGCAGCGTCAACGTCTCCGACCGAGGGGGGCGCACAGCCTTGCACCATGCTGCTCTGAATGGCCATGTGGAGGTGGGTGGCGAGAAATCTCCCTAGAGCCTCTCTCAGCCCCACGTGGAACCTAATCTTCCTGCTGAGGCTTTTAGAGAGTGTGAGGCTACTCGCTGCATGCCAGACCTTAGGCAATGACCACTGGTTTTAGATGTATGGCCAGTGGGTTGAAAAACAGCTGCCACCGCAGGCTTCTCCTCTGATGTAGGTGCGCAGGGTTGCCTGGGACATCAGCTTCCTATTGTGTTTGAGCTCCAGGTCACTGACCTGCCTTGAGGTTGGATATTAATTTGACTCACATCATCTGCATGTTGGTTTTCTTTCAGATGGTCAATTTACTCTTGGCCAAAGGAGCAAACATCAACGCATTTGACAAGAAGGACCGGCGTGCTCTGCACTGGGCGGCCTATATGGGTAAGGGTTCCATGAGTGGGAAGTAAGGTGCAGACAACTGTAACTAAGAAGGCTTGTTGCTAAGCATGTAGGTTTTCTCCTGGGCCAGCCTGACGTCTTTCCTGGCTTGGGATCCAATTGAGTTAAGATTCGGTCCACTTTCCTGGCGTGCCTAGAAAACTCTGGTTAGACAATCGCTCTGTCAGAGATCGATTTACCCCACAGAGAGGAGGAGCCGTGAGTCACAGCCTGGACCTCACTGAATGTGTTTCAGCCCAACTGGAAAGCTGCACAAAATGGTGTTTCTTTTAACTTGTTATGGCAGCAAAATAAAGTGTTTTAAAAAAGAACAAGGACTGGCCAGCGAAGCCAGGACATAAACTCCACGTGCCCTTTTATTTATAAATATTTCTGAAAGAAACAAAAAGGAAGGAAGGACCACTCCCGGCTGATGGGTAGGTTGAAGGGACAAGAGTAACTGTGAACCTCCAGCTACTCTGCTGCCAATGAACCTGACCTTGCAGCTTCTGCTGGCTGGGCTGGGAGAGGCAAAGGAAGGAATTCCATTTCTATGGTTTTCTTTTTCACTTTTGTTGGCTTAAATGCCACTGACAAGTGATAGGCATCATGGAGTTTATTCTCAGCATAGAGTTGTGAGAAATGAAGAATTGAGACCCTTCCTTTGTGTTTCTAACTGGGAATGTCCTGCAATTGGAAAAGCAGGTGGGATTCTATCAGCCCCAAATTCTAAACCACCTGAATGCCCATCCACCAGAGACTGTTGGTGAACGATAACGAGCTGCCCAGTGGGACACTATGCAGTAACCATGGTGATGATGTCATTAGTATTTATTAACATTGAAAGATTCTTGTGTTAAGTAAGAACAGATCATAACACAGTATGGATAATATGATCCTCATTTTTGTAAAAAAAAATTCTGCAATATCAACAATCTGGGATATATTATATGCTGAAATGTTAGCTGAGTATGTCAAGGGATTGGCGATTATGGATCATTTTGGTTTCCTTTTAATACCTTTTGGCCTTTTCCGAGTCCTTTTTAACAAACCTGCAGGTCTTTTAATATCATAAAAGGCAATAACGTTAATGGTGGGGAGAAGAAAGAACGGTTGGGTGGGGATGAAGTAAATTATGTGGCTGTGGAGGAGTCTGAATGGATATTTGGGCTTAAAAAACCAGAATCTTAAGATTTAGCGAGCATTATCATTTTTTTTTTAAGACAATGTGGACTTTGGGGCTGACGGAAGCAGGGTGGGTGTCTGCATGGTACCTATGGGACTGGAGTCAGGGGACGTTGGCCAGCCTGCTGCTTAGGCAGAGCACACGCTAGACTCGTGTGACGGGAATCAAAGAACCTGGGGTTTCAAGTTTGTTCTTTGCTGATGCACATTTAAAACATTTGCATAGAATTGCTTTAAAGAAGTAAAGTCCTTATTTTGTTTGTCATCAGGATACAAGTAGGAAAAAATATGTAGATGACTCTCTTTAAGGAATAAAGGACAAAACCAGGACCAAAGACAAAAGATAGCACTGCTTAGGCTAAGATGGCACCACTAGTAATTGAAAATAATTTTTTTTACATACAAGTCTTGGGGGGAAGAATGTCAAATTTTAATAAAGCAAGTGATGACCAAGCATCTCTCTCTCCCTCTCTGTGTCTATCTCATACAGACACACCCCACTCTCCCCCCAACCAGACACACCCCTATTTCCATGTCTCTCTTTCTCTCTCTCACACAGACACACACTCGCACCACCCCTGTGTGCATCATAGACCCTTGGAATCGTTACTTCGCTTCTACCCCTCAATTATCAACCACACTTAGAGCAATGACCCAAAGCATCAAATAGTCCTCAGTCACAATATAGAGGTCAAATACATTTATTGTACTATCTATAATAAGATAGGGTACCAAGGAAATATCCTAGAAAATACGTCGACATGAGTTGAAACCAGAAGGTTCTGTTCAGCCAGTAAGTCACGAGAATACTTTTAAGTTGAACCATATGAAACTGTCATTTCTGTGATTCCCCCCAAAAAGGTCAAGCAGCAGCAATTTCGTATGATTTAAAAATAATATGGAATTATTCTAATTACTTGATTTTTTTTCTTTCATTAATTTTTCCAAACCAAATTGTCCCTGTTGGACTTTATACTAAGGAATGGGAACTGCTTTTAAAAGCGTTGCTTTCATTTTAACATGATTCCTTTTTAGGCTGTGGTACTAATATATTGGTAGGACCTTGTTCTTATTTAAAATGTTGGTAGTAAACTTCTGGGACTTCATCAAAATAAAAAGCTTCTGTACAGCAAAGGAAACAATCAACAAAACAAAGAGGCAACCCACAGAATGGGAGAAGATATTTGCAAATGACACTACAGACAAAGGGCTGGCATCCAAGATCTATAAAGTGCTACTCAAACTCAACACCCAAAAAGAAGATGAACACATCAAAAAATGGGCAAGAGACATGAAGAGGCACTTCTCCGAAGAAGATATACAAACGGCCAACAGACACATGAAAAAATGTTCCTCATCACTAGCTAGCAGGGAAATTCAAATCAAAACCACTCTAAGATACCACCTTACACCAGTCAGAATGGCCATAATTAACAAGACAGAAAACAACAAGTGTTGGAGAGGCTGCGGAGAAAGGGGAACCCTCTTACACTGTTGGTGGGAATGTAAACTGGTGCAGCCGCTTTGGAAAACAGTGTGGAGATTCCTTAAAAAATTAAAGATAGAGCTACCATATGACCCTGCAATTGCGCTACTGGGCATTTACCCCAAAGATACAGATGTAGTG